>VKOC01020426.1:0-27908 GCA_009364415.1 Spea multiplicata
TAGGAGACTAGTATATACAGATTCTCCGCAAACCTGCCTGTCATCTCCTTATCTCTCTGTCACTTATGCCCTGTATTAGCATCAGTGACAGAGTTGTTATTGTTCTATGAATTAAGCATAACAAATTCTTTGTGATTTTGCTCCCCCGTACATCCCAGCTCTCATAACAAAATATTCCCTTTCACTGCCTCTTTGCTGTACCTGTGACATGTGAGTGTATTCTGCCTTCGCAACCTCTGGTCATTCACAATTGCTAGACTGCTCTTGTGTAACTCTTTTTCCACACTATTATTAATATTCAAGGAATTCCACAAAACTTCAAAATTACTAGAGACCTTTTGAGCCACGTCATCATCTAATAGTGCCACCAGCATGGTACAGCCATAGAAAGTGAAGGTTGTCATGGCTCAGATCCAAAAAGAGCTAACTGTTCATATACATTTACAAGTTTAGCAAACATATTGCATATAACATGAACCATAATCAGAGCAGATTCCATGTCTAAATGACTGTGAGTGTATAAGAATCAAAGCGAAACTTCCAATTGATGTTACTTATGATGGTCACTGCCAAAGAACACATAAACTAGCTACCATAATTCCAGAAAATGCAGTACACCGGTATTATTTTCTGATATTTGTTTTGTTTGCCCCTGTGTGAAATGTTGTAGGTAATAATATATCAACAGATTTAGTTGCATTCTAAAAAGCATAATTACATTTATGTTAGACATGTGCAAATGGGCCAAAAACTATTTGGACTAATTTTTTGGCCCATTTGTTTTCAAACAAATTCCGTTTCCTGCCTATTTGTTTCAGACAAAAATTCAGGGGCATTTTAAAACAAAGTGTGTTGTACGATATCCACATTTACTCTCACTCACACTCTCAGACTCATTTTCATTCACTCTCTCTCATGCTCTCTGAAGGTCTCCCTACATTATCTGCCCACTACTCCAGCTTCTTGCATTTTCTTGTTCTGCAAATTCTTATTCTCTCTTTTCTCTCTTCGTCCACATCTCTGCAGTCATAACCTCCTGGCAAACATCTGTCAAAATGGTGGAGCTTCCAGCGACATTCACTCCCCGATCCTGCAATCAGGGGAAAGGATGTCACTGGAAGCTCCGCCATTTTAGTATAATTTCATTTAGGGCAAAATGGTGGAGAGAACATCAACAACTAGACAACACTGGGAATCTGATTCCTCACCAGGACTTTTCAATGTTGGTGAAAAAAAAAATAATGCAACATAGTAGCACCAACCTCTAAAATACTGTGGTCATAGAGACCATTGCGACATTAAGTTCAGGATGAGCCTGGACTACAACATCAGAGGCAAGCTTGAAGTCAATGAAAGAGCTTTTAGTCCATGCATGGTTTCAGTAAAAGTGCTGGAGCTGACTGGTGGTGTGTCACATCAGGAGATGTGCTCATACAATTTCCAGCATGGCAAGTAGCAGGGTAGTGGACAAATGCATATGGGGATTCTGCAGAATCTGCTTTATATTTGCAAGGGGGACAATACATAAATTTGGAGCGATCGCTCAGCTATATGACGCACTAATGTTTAAATGTTATAATTACTGTACTGATTCACAATGAAACTTGAGATCAGATATAAAACATATTCCCACCTGACATACAGGGACATTCACTGGAACAAGCCATTATCAGCCAGGCACCACAGGTGGAGAAACTTATAGCCACCACTGCCCATGAACAGATGGCATGGTACCATGGAAACATTAGCAGAGATGAGGCACAACGCAAACTATATTCTGGAGCACAGCCAGATGGCAAATTTCTGTGAGTTTTTGTAAAGACAATCCATTATTGGCACTTGATTTACCTTAATTGTATATTAAACATATTTCTTGTGGTCTTGTATTTCTTGCATACATGCAAATCTTGTTATGAATAATAATGGTATGGTATAAACAGAGAACAAATGAGAATATGTTTATATCACTTTTCTCTATTGATCTCTAGGATGCGAGAAAGAAAAGATGCAGGGTCTTTTGCTCTTTCTGTAGTTTATGGAAAAACCGTATACCATTATAAAATTGATCATGACAAATCTGGAAAATTCTCAATTCCTGAAGGGAGTAAATTTGATACCTTGTGGCAGGTAAGTCTATTTACCCATGAGTCTATTCTCCAGGATATATACAATATAGTGTCCTTTCCCTAAAAATACTTTTGAGATATTTATAAGAATTTCTAGAAACTTCCATGTGGTTCCCTGTATTTCAAATCAAGAGAATTTTTTTCTGATTCGAGAATAGTAATAGTAAAAAAAGTTTGTAGATGGGTGTTCCATAATTATGTGTTGTTTTTTTCAATAAAATTTCAAATAAAATGCTATATGCATTCTTATATGCAAAAGATATCCAACATTTTTCTTCAAAATAAATGTACTCCGAAAACATTGAAACCTGAAATTTGATGGCAAATGAGAAGCATTTGGCCCATGTATCACTCACAATGACAGGCTTTGTTTTGGGCACATTGTATTAATCCTAAATGTAAATGTTTCAACATACAATTATGTTAAGCGAATAAACTTTAGCATATCTGTCACTTTATTATTTCCTCTATATGTGTATCACATACAACAGCACAGAAATGTGCAACTATGTATTGGTTTTTTGCCAGAATGAAATCAAGTGTTCCTGGCAATAAAAATGACATGATTAAAGAATTATTTCTGGGAAAAGTTTAGAATTCCACAATAGTAGTTACAATGCAGTATGATGGAATGTTGTTAAAACCCCAAAAATTAGGAGTGGACCAGCCCCTTTATGTGAGATTTGGCTATTTCAGGTATCTATGTTGTTTCACATTTTACTTCTTGTACTACCTAAAGCTTGTTGAGTACCTCAAAATCAAGTCAGATGGGATCATAACGGTCTTAAAGGAAGCCTGTCCTAACTCCATAGGTGAGTTTGAATATTAACATTTTCATCACTTTATTGATCTGATCACGGATATGACTGGTCAGTCTAATTGAGTAAAGGAAAGTTAGTAAAATGAATTACAGTTCAAGCACAGTGCCTTAGTAAAATGACCTGTCCTCTGGTAAAACTATCTGGCTCACATCTGCAAAGCAATGCGGCCTAATAAAACTGTAATATATATTGTTTGGGGGGTTATGGTTCATAGTGGCCATTTTCACAATTGCTGGATCCAGCAGACACTAAATTTGTTTTTAATTTGAAACAATAATGAATACTCTCATTGGATAAAATATGCTAGAATGTGTGACGGCCCCGGGTTAATCGGTACCGTCTGTGATAGTTCTTGTTTGTGATACCTGCATTTCCCAGTATATGTTGTAATTATGGTGTGTGCTTTTGTTCCCCTTGTTTGCTACCCTGTCCAGGTGCCACATGTCCTGCCCCCTCCCTCCTTTCACAGACTACAGTAGAGACCCCCTACTGGGCTGAGTGCTAATACTCAGTCATATGCAAAGGAGGGCAGGATGTAATTCCCTTGTGTCTACTGGACGTAACTCAATCCCTTGTACTGTTTAAATACCCCTGTGTTCCCAAATAAAGAGAGTTCTGTTTTAACCTCAAAGCATGAAGTTCTGTCTCATGATTGAGGGAAGTGCCGGTCTGTGACTGCTTTCTCCGGACAGCCACAGCGTGTCCGCTTACTGGGAGAGGGAAGGAGCTGAAGGGCGGATGTGTCCAGTCTGGGGCACAGGACGATCCGTCACAGATTGGAATAGAGTAAATTACGCAAAACCTTTACTTTTCCGCTCACTGATTTCTGGACCAAGAAAGATTTGTCCACTGACTACAAATTCAGGAGGGCACTTTATCTCTGGATAAGTAAAAATTAAATAGTTCTATGTATTCCTGCAGTAAGTAAAGTGACAGGAAGCAGACAACCAAATACACACCAGGACAGGCTCTGCCACACCGATGCCCAAACACACACCGGGACAGGCTCTGTCACACCGACAGCCAAACACACACCAGGACAGGCTCTGCCACACTGAAGCATAAAAAAATGTATTTTCTACACTGCTTTGTCATTAACTGCCCCTTTTGTATTTTTGCCCCCTTGTGTATTGATGCCCCAGCCAGGCCTCCCTGTAGTATTGATTAATAATGCCCCCCCATGTGTATTGCCCCCATTTGTGCATTTATGCCCCACACCCATTTTTTTTGGGTAATAATTACATTTTTGTGGGTTTTTTCCCCTGCTGTCCTCCGACGTGACCATCCTCTCCCTGTCAGGAGGAACTCCTCTGTGAGCCCGCCTCCTTCTTAAAAGGGGCGGGATAAAGAGTTGAGGCACTGTTGCCACTGGGAGGAACGGTGCGGAGGAGGTCTTACAGCCTCATGATGGCTGCCGTCGTCCGGCCACTTTGAATGATGGTCTGCCGGCCAACGGACCGTCCTGCCCACCAGGAAATCTCCCGGGGGCCAGTCTGGCCCGCACGTTGGACGCCCCTGGTTTATGTAATTTTGTATGAGTGTACACAATAAACACATTTTTAAAAAATGTCACCTATATATATATATATATATGTCACTTTCCATATTTTTGCACTGTTAAAAAAAGAAATGACGTCTTCATGGATACAAGCATTATTACTTAAAACATACCTGAGAATTCTCTGGGCTAGACCTGGAGTTTCCTACTTCTTTGGACAGAGGGGGTGGTGTTTGGCCATGCCCACTCCCCACAACGTTCCCATCTGTGCTTAAGCGTTATCTTGCCATGTTAACTTTGATCCCTTAGAAATAACAGTTTAAACGGCTAACAAATGCACCATTTGGGTACAAAATAATTGAGATAATTTGTGTATACAAGCACATATTTGTCCCCAGATGAGCCTTATACTAATAAAGAAGCGGAACATAAATGCTAATCTTTATCAACCTTTAGTGCCTGGCTTTTATTTTGGCTGGCATGAAAACGAATATTGGCCTAAGTCGTCATATTATTTACATTCATTTCAAATTTCAAGGCCCATTTTAAATTAAGTACACTTAGGGTGGAAAAGACTATACATTAGGTCACTCCCACCACAAAACTGACTGCTGTATTGATAATATGCTGTAAAATAAGTGCGTTTAAATCTCACGCAATATATCAGCACACTCCAACATATTGCGTGTAAATTCTTTATTAAAAGATTTTTACATAGCATTCAGTGAATAATAAAAGACTATAGAATGAATTGAAACTACAAACAAATGCTGAGTGTATATCTCAAAAACAAGTGTTTTACATTTACATGTGAGAATAACGTTGTAACAAAAGTTCATTTTGTCCACAAATATAAAGTCTGTTTAAAGACTCTTAAATGTTGACAAAGTTAAATAAGTAAAATACTGTAACCTTTACAGTGCCAAGCTGTATTCAAGGTGGGGGGAAAAACGGCCTCTCTTATTGGTTGCCCAATGTTCACAAAGATGTATACGAATCCTGAGATACCCAGAAACAATTGATATAATAAACTGCAATTGTATCTGTAGTGGATTCATTTATGGTGGATAATTATTGTATTGATGTAAATTATTGATGCTTTCTCTACAGCAGACATCATCTTTCAGGTGGACCAGCACCACAAGGAGAAGTAGGGTTTAGTGGCCCCTAACAACAGCACCAGCCAAATAAGACAAATGCACACAAGTTTTTGTTGCACATGTGTTGCCAAAATCAATGGAAGACAAAGATGGAAGCCATATCAGAGCATAGGCTTCTGGAAGGGGATCTCAATACTATGGGTGGCTACAATGAGTTTGCCCAGTTTGCCCAATCAGTTAAGGTCATCAATTTTTATTCTTTTTAATTATACCGCTTTAAGAGTATGTCTGAATGTAGCCCAAGCATTAGTTTTTTGTTTTAACTCGGCAAACCTGTGGCCGGTGAATGCTACTTTCTAGATGCATTAAGCTGCTCAAATGTTTCAAGAAGCTTATCGTGATTTTCTTACATTTTTAGCCTCAAGACTTTGGAATCAGTTCATAATGACATTTAATGCTACCATTATGTAACTAAATATATTCTGTGTCTGCAGTGGGAATATCACAAAACTGTAGTTCAGTTCACTTTTTGTCGGACTCTTTGTGCTATCATATTGGAATCCTTGGACAAAAATAATTTGTAATCCTATTAAACACTTTTTCTGACAGACTTTCCCCTTAATAACAAATAGTGACTGATTGTACGTGTCACATGACATCTGTTTGCCTTTATTGATAGTGTAACCTATAGTTCCTATTCAATAGATTTTTCCATGGTTTGTTTCATTTTTTTTCTTTTTAATTGTGTTCAAGTCATATCAAGGATGGTACTTTCTTGCATCTGTTGCCCCTTCTACATGAAATATTTGGCTGCCTCCCAATTGACTTACAAGTAGCCATATTATTATAAGAACCACATGTTCATTAGTGAAGCTGGCACCAGTTCAACAACCACTGTCCAGAGCTGACATTATATTCCATTATGTTCCAGACAACAAGACAGTGTAGGACATATTTTGGGCATGAGAACAAACAGACTTTTTTTTAACAAAATTCAAATCTCAAAACTGTACGAAATGTGATTCATTTTCTATCTATGTATAAATATTCATGCATGATTTCTCCCAGGTCATTGTCAATAAAATACATTCTGAATATATTCTCTAATAAATGTAACATTTTGCTTCCTAAATAGGTTAATCATGTTACCCCTGAAGAATATGTTTTATAAAATATTAACTAATGTTTTATTATGTTTTAGAAGCCCAAAGCAAGTTCTGCATTATTTTGCAAAAGATGTGTGAATAAATATACCTACATTGAATACGCTTAGTCCTACATGTACATTTAAACATCATCCAACACAGAGACATACTAGATACATGTGCTTACTCTAAATAGAAACCGTTGTTTTGATTTGCTATATTGTGTTATATAATTTATAAATCAAAACTAATATGAGAGGTAACTAAAATCACCTACACAGCAAATTCACAGTTTCGTCCTATAATTACACACTTAGTGTTGTATAATAGACTTCCACATTCGGATTTGTACGAATTGCAAGTTTACAGAACTTTTGGTAAATTCGGCAATTCGTACAAAGTCACAAAAATGAGGCTAGAACCCGATGAAGCAGATGAAAACAAAGCAAAACGCTCACACTCTCATTCTCATTCAGTCTCTCTCTCACGCACCCTAAATGTTCCCCTACCTTCACTGCCGACACTTCTGCTTCTGCCAACCACTTCTGCTTCTGCATATTCTTGTTCTTCATCTTTTCTCTTCTACCTTCTGTCTTTCATCACCAAAAGCACCACGATTCTGGCGGCAGTTCACCTTAGCCCAAAATAATGCTGCTTTCGGTGACATCCTCTCCTCAGAGGGGAGGATTCGCGCCAGATTATGTCCGCAGAGATGCGGATGAAGATAAAAAAAACGAATGAAGGAGAGAAGATAAAAGAAGGTACAAGAGAGAAGATGAAGAACAATCAGATGCGGAAGACAGAGTAGGGAAGCATTTAGAGAGTGAACAAGAATGAGAGTGTGTGAGAGTATAAATTAATGTGCGTGAATGTGGGCCCACGCATTTTGGACGAAAATTCTAAACTTTTTGCTTCGTCCAATTTATGAGGGTCTGGCCTCATTTTCGTGTCTTTGTAAGAATCACCCTCTTCTATGTTGAACTCATGTTATTGAGCATCCACATGTTCTGTTATTACCCAAAACCACTAGCAAAGGTACTTGAGAGGAATAAAAAAAGTACAGGAGAGAAAAAAACATCAGATTAACTTGTTTTATTAATACATTTTTGGTAAAAAATTGGCCAGATTGCAGTGAGGCCAAGACTTTAACAATTCTTTTTTATTTTATCCTAAACAACGTAAAAAAAAAAAAGACAATGGAACATCACAGAGACAACACATTTATACTAAAAATAACTATTCACACTACCAATGCCTAGATTATAAAATAGGACATAATCCTTGGAGGGATCTTGAGAACAGAACGACTTTTGGGATTGTGTTTTGTATTTTTTACGATATCATTGATACTTTTTGATATTTGTTTTTAAATTCTCTGCATTTAATCTTGTAAATAGAATCCACATGTTCTGTTATTACCCAATTAAAAACGACTAACAAGAGTACTTAAGAGAAATAAAAAGAGTACACGAGAGAATAAAAAAATATTTTATAATATATTTTTTTGTAAAATCATCTTACATTTTACTTTAATGAATTTTGGTAAAAATCAGACTGCAGTCAGGCCAAGACTTTAATAAGTATTTAAAACAATATAAGTCACAGACACAGATTTAAGCATCATGGCCTAACATGTTCCATCAAGGAGACATATATTTCCATTTTATATTTTTAATTTGCTCAAAAATGACTTTCTTTTTAAATTAGGTTGTTGATTAAATAGTAAAAAATATTTTAAGTGCCTGTAAAGGTCAGATGTGAAAGATAGATTGCTTACAAAAAACAAAAGAACAAAGAACAGATGGTTAATAGCAAAGTCCAGGTTACTGTTGGCATAGAGCATTGGACCATTCGGGAGTTAACTAATAACTTTATTTATTGTGTACTAGAAGTTCTGCATGATCTTGAATGTACTTCATGAAGATAAAAGCTAATAGTTCATACATGACAGATTATGAGCACATTTCCAAAACAAGGAGAGTCTTCAGGAGAAACAGATTTAGAGAAAAAAGGAATACTGGGGAAAAAGGAATACAAGTATGTCAAATGTTACTGAAATACAACAAATATTCAAGAGTGTGACATCAGTAAATGCTTTGAAAATATGTCTAATTTTACCCAAAATGGGCTCTCCTCCTCCCTTATCACCTCTTCCTTTTCCCGTCTACAAGATTTCACTCGAGCTGCCCCTTATCTCTGGAATCTACTTCCACCGAACCTTCAGCATTCACCCTCCCTCCCAACATTCAACAAGCATCTCAAAACCCACTTCTTCAGAGAAGCTCCAACATCTTAGGTGCCAGAACTTCCTTGTCATTGATACAACCACCACACTACCTCTCACCCTTTCTCTGTGCCTTATGTTTGTCACCCCATTCCCTCAAGATGGTAAGCTTGCGAGCAGGGCTCTCTCCATCTAATCTAATGTCTTAGTCAATTCTCATCTTGTCATACCCCTTGAATATATGTGTTGTATTAAGCGCTGTGTAAATTGTTAGCGCTATATAAATAAAAGCTAATAAATGTGCATTGCGCAACCGCCGGACACAGGTTAAATCCAGCTTGTTTCCTATCATACCTCTGGAAAAGAAAAAAAATATCCTATAGGATCTTATTCTCTTTTTGTACTTTAGACTGTAAAACCTTTAAAGTGAGTTAGTGAGTTAGTGTAGGAAAAGTGAGTTAGTGTTGGAAAAGCTCTGTAAGTTGTAGGATCTCGGAGTAGGGAATATAGAGAATTCTACAGCTTCCAGACAGAATATTACAAAGTCAAGTAAATTTACAAAACTCCTGAATTAAAACAGTACCATAGAGCAAACTCCTGCATGCGGATAAATAGGCAGGAATAGGTATCGTAATTCACTGTACCGCTAGAAATACTTGAGATCTGGGGTTCTGTAAAACAGCTCTTGGATTGTTCAATATAGAAATTTCAATTTTAAGACATGTTGGTGTTAAAACACCTGATTTCAATTTATGCCATCAGGATCACCCATCTACCCCTTCATACAAAGATTACTCTTATGCAAGAACTCATAATTCTACTGGATTGTTTAGACAACAGCTGCATACAGTATGATTCTAAGAGGTTTTAGTAGACATGTAAAAATGGGCCAAAAAAACGATTCGCACAAAATTTTCCGTTAATTTTCAGGCAACAAATTTAATTCCCTGTCCATTCGGTTCGGCCAAAAATTCAGGAACAAATCGCACACAACATTTCCCGGCTGCCAGAGAGGAGGATACAAGACTCCTGCAGGGCTGCGGGGGATCCTCCTCTCTGGCAGCCGGTGAAAGTCTGCACGATGCGCACAGACAACCTCCGCTGCTGCTGGCTGGTACTTCCGCTGGAGCTTCTATGGTGGAGCACCGGAAGGTCATTTAATGCCGGCGCGTCTTCATAGAACCCCCGGCAGAAGTGCCGACAGCAGCTGGGGTTGTCTGCATCGCACAGACGTCCACTTGCGCATCCCTGCTCTAAACCCCTAAGGACTAAAAGTGCGGGCTATAACCGGGCAAATACGGTATATCTCCTGAAAGAAAGACGTGACCGAGGGGATATGACAGAAACATTTAAATACTTAAAGGGAATAAACACGATAAAAAGTTTATTTAAAAGGAGAACTACTATCACAACCAGAGGACGTAGTCTTAAGCTAGAGGGGCAAAGGTAAATATTACTTTACGGAAAGTGTAGTGGGTGCACGGAATAGCCTTCTAGCAGAAGTGGCAATTGTTAATACAGTGAAGACATTTAAGCAAGCATGGGATTTAAGCAGCATAAGGCTAAACTAGATATAGGATAAGGCCTGGGACTAAGGAAAATATTCAGAGGTTGGGCAGACTGGATGGGCCGAATGGTTCTTATCTGCCATAACTTTCATGTGTATAACAACGGATTACTTACCATCTGCCCGTCCGAACCGCCGCCCCTCGATGCCAGCAGCCGTCAGGATCGTCCGACGCCGACTGCATGGTCTCTGGTACTTTCTGGTGCGCATGCGCCCCCATGTGGCTAATATCCGCTGTATGGAATCGCGTTTCCTCCAGTATCCGTACAGCCTCTTAAAGGGATATGAACCTATGCATTCCAAGCCTACATTTCGATCCTGGGGGGGAAATTTAATCGTAAGGACTATTTAAACCTGGTTCCTATGCCATATCAGTGCCTGTGATAATACCTTGTGCATTTGGCTACGTATCATAAACGCCTATTGATTTTGACCCTGTCTTGTTTTTCTACCTGGATATCTGTCCCATGACTTCAGCTTGTTAACTAGTTGTGTTGCTGGATTGATTATTTGCTTTCGTTTATATTTTGTTCTGGACTGCCTGCATCTGGATTTCTGCTCCTCCTGCCTTAAAGCTCCTAAACCAGCCCTGACAGTCTCTCTCGAATGTTTGAAAGGTTCTTAAATTATGTTTCACCATTATACCTATCCTTAATGGTAGTATTTAAAGAACTCACAACATGGATGGCTTCTTATTCTCTGAGAGGGAGTTTTGATGTTGACCCTGTTAAAAAAAAAAATTGGAACTTTTTATCCAGAGGATGAAAGAAATGGTTGTTAGGATGATCTTGTTCGCGATAAGAGTCTTGGAAAGAGTAGGGAGAAGTTATCCTAGACAAACCTCCTCTAATGATAGCTGCTCTAGGAAAAGAATCAATGACAATGCAGTCAATGATGACATATCACAGTTATATTGTATCATGCACTCCTCAATAACATACTTGGGCTGCTTTAGAAGCTGTAATTTATTAATGTATATGTTGCCATCATATTCTGTAGTGCTGTGTGATGGCATATGCCACATTACTTATTTAAACCTACAGTGGAGGGATACCTTAATTCTAGTTCTGAAACCCATGTTAAACAAGCAATCCCTGGAATAAAGGTAGTAAACCTAACTACCCCAAGTACCAACCCTGAGCTAGGCTTTGATTATAAAAATCTGGCAATTTACTGAGTAAGGGTGTTAAAATGTATCATGTTACTGAACATTTTTATAGAATTTACAGATCTCCTCCAATGTAATTAAATTATGTTTTTTTGCAGAAGAATTTATCATATAATGTTATGGTTTGCAGAAGACATCTTACCCAATTGTGGTTAAACATGTATTTGCAAAGGGTGCAGAAAAGCACTAAAAGCGTATTGCTAGTCTCCATAAAATAGAGATCTTGTTATCTACAAATTGACCATCATATCCATCTTGTATGATGGGTTAATCCCAGATGCCACATTTTATGTAGCATTTTGTTTCAGACCAAAACAGCACATACTTAATGTGAAGAATGCCATCCAAATGCATAAATTACACAAACAATTGGCCTTAGAGCTAAATGTAACTGCCATTTACTGCCAAAACATTAGTCACCATATCAGAAGTGGCTGACTGAATCAGCACATTGTGTACTAAGGATCAAGAGATTTTAAAAGACAATTTTAAACATTGATAGTGGTTATTTGAAAATGTCTATATGGACAGACAAAAATCCTATTTATTTAAGAAGTATCAGACTATGATACAATGACCAGCCTACAATCTAAACTTTCAGAAAACTAAAATCATACTTTAAAATTGAAATCATACTCATAGGTTAGCTATTCAACTACTCTGATGTCCCTCTTTTCTAGGAGTTTAAAATGTTTGCTGGGTATGAGTATATCATAAATGTTTCTATCACAAATGGAGTATAGAAAAAGCAAATCAGTCTATAAATGAAATTATGTGATTAAAAAACATAATTATTCTTCAGTCTAACATAGCCAGTGCCAAAAGATGAAAAATACAACCTGTGAGGGTCAGATCTGCCTCAACACTAAATAATATACATGGGAATGGATGAATTAGAAGACAGGCAAAAGTTAACCGGATTAAATAATTATTAGAATGATCTTTCTAATGCTCAGTGAAGGTAGGCAGCTTTAAAAGGGGAAATGTATACATACTAGAAAGTGAAAGCTGTGTTGCCTATGTTGCGTGAGAACAGCAGCCATAACTTCATAACAGAATCTCCATAGTTTTAGGTTGTTGATTAAAGTTTACTGGTTCAAGCAGTGTTCATATGGGTGGGTAAGGAAAATGGAGATAATTTGGGATTAGGAAATATATTAGTTTAAATAGGGACTTTTTACGATAGATCTGATTGACAAACAAAATTGTATCCTAAAAAGCTATGAGTTTGACATTTCCCCTTTCAGTAGTTTTTGTGTTCTCCCTATAATATATGGGTGCATATCAGATGGAGGGAAAAGGTAGTGCTATCCTAGTGTAGCAGATAATTACTATAAAAATATATTATTAATATAGTATAAAAAATATATTATTTAATATAAGTAAATTCTACGAATCTGGTCACACTTCGCCTTAATAGGTTTTGTAAATGACATGAGACAGGAAATTCCCTTTTCCTTAAAGCAGTGAGCCTTTTCATATAAATGGATTAGGAGGTGATGCAAGCTTTTATTATCTCATCATTACCCAGCCAAACAACAAGGGACTTTCCACCACCATTAACTAAATACCTATTTCAAAATGTATCTGCCCAATCCCAGAAATCTTTGGTCAATGGGAGCCTTTGATCCTTACTCAGTCTAAGCCTTGGAAGGCTAAATGTTTTCATTAGAGATCTATAAAAAAAAAAATATACATTTGACTTTGAGTGTATGACAGATATCCACAGCCTTAAATTCCACATTTACATGTAAAAGTCATTTTATTAGTATATCATTTTTTACTTAATTTCAGATTTCAAATTAGTTTTATCTTAGTTGATGCGCATATATGACACACCATATGATACACCCCTACCCTATCTAGGTGCCGGAGTTTCCTTTCTACTGGGGACAGTTGCGAGCAAAATTACCCCTTCGACCGTAGTAGAAGCACAGTTCCTCACAACATCGGAACGACTTTTTTTTTCTCAGATAGGTGAGTAGTACCAATCGGTATTGGTTCTTCTTGGGGTGGCTGAGAGGTATCAGGACAAGAGAATCGAGGTGCCAGGCAAATAAATGGTCTTCTCTGGTGGCCATGTTGGACTTGTCATTCTCTGAGGGGAAGGCCTGAGCAGGCAACAAAAGCAATAATATCGATCGGTCAATATCGAACGGGAGATCTCTAGCTGCTAGTTCATCTTTAAGTCAGGCCAAGAGTCCTTTAGAAAAAAAACTGTAACTAATGCTTTGTTGTTCTGACCTCCATGGCAAGCATGCAAAACTCTATGGCTTGATCCATTAGTAGGTAGATAATATACTCCACTCTAGCCCGATCAGAAGGGACAAAGGTGGGGGTTCATCTTGAACTGGATGGCACACTGATTAAGAAAACTTCTACTGCAGCAGGATCTCCACTGTAGCAGGATCTCCACTGTACCATGGAGGTGAAGGTAGATGGAAAGTGACTAAGTTGGAACTCCCTTAGGAGGCAGCGGCACAGGTGTCTGGGTCTGAGCTGGATCTGTTCTGGCAACAAGAGTCTTGAGATGCTACTGTGGTATAAGATGGTCTTGCTATTTGATATAAGCCTCACAAGCACACATCTTCAGTCCAAACTTTCTGGGAAACATGATGACCCTTTGGTACTGTTATACTGATGGAAATGAATCCCAGTACAAAGAAAGTCAGGAGCTGACGAATGCCAGGAGCAGACCAGGTCAGCAACAGGATTGCCAATGTCAGAAGCCAAAATGTAATTCAGGAGCAAGGTCGAGGAGCAAGGTCGAGGAACAAGCTGGGTCAAAACCAACAATCGGAAAAGGCAAAGCTGAATTAGGAAGCAAGAACAAGGTCTTAGAAAAACTCGGGCCAAAACATTAGCTTTCCCTTAGACATACTTGACCTAACATACAAACACTTTTAAAACACAAACACTCTCCCATTTCTAATCATTTCTCCCCTTTTTGTTTTTTTTATCTCCTTTGTGTCCATCTCTCCCCTATCTCATTACCACATGTATCTCCTTTTTGTATTATCTATCTCTTTTCTTATAATCTCTCTCTTTTCTCAATATCTCCCCCTTTTCTCTTCATCTCTGTTCTTCGCTTCATATCTCCTCATTCTCCCTATCTCTCCCCTTATTCATTATGTCTCCTGCTTTTTAATATTCTCATTATCTTCATATTCTCACCATGTCGTCCTTTTCTCCGCTTCTTTCCTCTTTTCATCTTCTCCTTTACTCAATCCTTTTTTTCTCACTGATTCATCATCTGTCCCCCAAATAACATTCTTTATCTCTCCGTTTTTACTGTCTATTCTATACACTCTACCTCTAACCATCACCCTTTTGAAGTCCTGTGTTAGGAATGCATCTTCTTCTTACAGGCCTCTGTTCTGGTCTCCTTTGTCCTTATTTTTATAACTTAAACCCTGCCATCCCACAGGGCAGGGATGGAGGATGGACACAGAATAGGCTCTTACATAGGGCTGTTTAAATGATTTATCCCTCTATACCCATAAGCACAGGTGAAGCATGGGGAGAGTATAAAGGGATTTATACCCCCAAAGAATATTTTATGAACCCTACCATGTACATAGTGGCATAGTGGGGGAAGAGGTTTAATTGTGGGTTCTGGGACCCCCATTTGCTTTTATATATATATATATATATATAATATATATATATATATATATAATGTAGGGGGCTCAATAGTCACTTTGTAACCTTCTTGGGAAGTTTTTTTTTATTTGCATAACATTTTTTGCTAAAATCCTTTTTATTATTATTGCATGTATATTTTTATTTTGCTACATAGCTCTGTTCCCTTATATTTTGTGTACTCTGCTGTGTACTCTACTCTGTAAATAGGTTTGCAAATGATTGACTGGCAGTTGTAAACTTTGCAAGCTTTTCTGATTTTTTTTAAGCACATATGTTTCCCATAGGGACTAAATGACAAAACAAAGATACATAGATAATATAGAAATCCCAAGACAATGTTATGTTGAAACATACAGAAATTTCTCAAGCGTGGGAACATTTTCATCTGTGCCCTAGAAGGCCCCGCTCATAGATCTCATTGGGGATTTACAAAGGAACTTGTGTACAATTGAAGAAAGGGTTTCAATTTCTCAGTATCAAAGGTGAAATTACAGAAAAACTATGGTTGTCTGGTGTAAGGCAAAGCACACCACGTAGTTCCCAAACAAGCAAATGTTAAAATAGCCTCCCAGGCATTAAAATAACAAGAATGGCTTAAATGGATTACTATATATTTAATCAAAACCATATAGTTAATACTCCATATTAAAAAAAACATTTACACATTAACAAACTACATTTCAAATATTTGAGCAAAGCGACCTAAAATAAAACTCCATAATCAAAATACATTAAGGACACTAGCCCCCCAAAAAGTTTAGTAGTACCAGAACCTTTGGGTCTAATAAATCAAGCAAATTATTTATCAATAATGTCCATGCGTATCAAACCAAGCAATAAAAATACATTGGCGTCCTTCCAAAAAATATTATATATAAACATATTTTTAATAATCCCCCTAAAACAATGAATTTGTAAACATAGTAATAATAATCTAGATAATCCTAATTAGTATTCTTGAACATCATTTTTGTAGGGGTTAATTTAGCGTTGATTACTAAATGTTTTGTATTTAATATTTTTTGGAAGGACGCCAATGTATTTTTATTGCTTGTTTTAATATAGGCATCAGTTTTGAAAACTGGAAACAGAAGAAGAAGAAGATATTTAAGATTTAACATTTGTTGCATGCTTTCTGATTTAAGTGCAACATAGTGGGGTCGAGTTATATAAATTTAAAAAATATAAATTAAAAAAGGGTAAATAGGCTAACGAACATATAAAAAGTATTGTGATCAAATGTTGTACCTTATTTGTTTAAAAAAGTTAACGGAAAGGGAAGCAACCATGTCATAAAAGGAGGCAAGTTCATAAAGGTTTTGTGGAGGCCATGTCTCCCCAAACTGCAGTTTTTAAGCACAAATGTCCCATGTGCTGCCCATATGTGTACTGTGAGAGGCTGCTGGGAGCACAGGAGGACTGACAAAGTGTTATGGTAACAAGAGAAACAGAAAATAACAATAATGACCCTCCTCCCCTTTAAGCAATGACCAATGGAAGGTAGTATATAGCCTCTTCACAGAAATGTGTTTTCTTCCTATGCTACACTTTCCTTTATATTAAACTCACTTAGAACAATTTGAGCATATGCCTACTAAGCTCAAAAAGTGTTGCTGAAATTCAGCTACACCGAAAACCCATCGATCCGGAGAGCAATCACAAGTGAGAGACAAGTTCCTTTAGGAAGATGGCGGCGCCCACTAAAAATAAATCCCAAGACGGTCTTCCCAGAATTGGACATGAGCTTGGGGTGACCAGATTTCAAAATTCCAAAATGCACACCTCCCAAACACCTCAACACACCTATGCATGGGTGGTATCACTGTACTCTGGAGATGTTGCTCAATTTGGCAGTGACACATACCAGGAGCTGTAAATTAATACCTAAAGTACAATGTGTGTGAACAAACCACAAAAAAAAAAAAATTACTACCATAAATTTTGCCAAAAGCTGGTGGTAGAATTTGTCCATGGAAAGAATTAAAATATTAGCATTTGAATACTCTGGGCTGTCTAGTTTTTTAAAGATGTCCCAAACATGGGTGCAGGATGACCAGATTTGAAAAAAATTATGTTGAAATAATAATATGCTACTTGTACTTACTGTCCTATTACTTGCAACCCCCCCCCCCAAAAAAAACAACAAACTAAATAAAGCATAAAAACATTTGGTATTTTTAAACAGCTGTAAAAAAACATACATTTTTATTTGACTCATGCTTGTGGATGCTGGAGAGTAGCTGCAAAGTTAAATTTAACAGCACTTTGCATAGATCAAATTCATAAAGCTATATTTCTGTTCTATTATTAACAAAATAATTAATTGACATCCTTGGTGAAAAATGTCTTAACACAGCCCTGTACTGAGATGTTATATAAGAATCTTATGAAAACTATATATATATAAAATATTGTCACAAATATATAGGAGTTGTGGAGAGAAAGTATTTTGTAGTCACCTTACCTGTGTTGTTTGTCCCACCTCCCCCCTGTTTATTGGGGTATGTTGGGGAATTTGTATTATGTTGGGATACTTATGCTGTCACAGCCGGGTGGGTAGCTTACCAGGCATCTAGGGGGTGTGAATGCTCTGGGGGAGAGCATTTGATGGGAGGTTCCCGATAGGTGGTGTTGGGAGCCTCAGGTTTGGGTTTGGGCATCTTGGTATGTCAGTCCCTGTGTGGTGGTTCCGAGTTTCCCTGGTAGGCTTTATGGTCTTTGTTAATTATTTATGTTTATGGAAGTTATTTATTATATTTATGTGTTCATTTGGTAGTCTTTGCCCTGTTAACACAACACGGTGTCATGCTAAAGGTTGTTAAAACCTATGTTTATTTTGCTGGGTTGGATTATTACACTGGAATTAGAAAGGGACATTGAGCTAGGTGTTTGTTTGTAAAATCTTTTTTCGGTATTGCTTGGTTCATGGACTGATTGTTGTTTGGAACCTGTGTACAATTCTTACACCTCTTCTTGTCCTGTACATAATTCCCTAGAGGATTGTGCTTTCTGCCCATGGAAGGAGCAGCCAGCCAACTTGATGGATCACTATATATATATATATATATATATATAGTATATATATATATTACTTAACATAACCCTGATGTGTATAATCCATGCCCACCCACAGTAGACAAACAGAAATCAAGATAGGTGGACATGTTTGCTCATACAGCCACTATTCTGAATACAACCAACCTAATATAAAAGTTATGGAACGGAACTGAAAATATATTAATTCCATATAATACAACAGGTTGGCTGAGGATCAGGGGAATAGTAGTTCCACGAAAGATGTAGGCTATGCGTTGTTTTCCATTTCATGTTCTCTGTCATAGAAAGCTGGAGGTTTAGGGATTAGAAAACTGCCCCATCACTCAATTTCAAGTAATCTTAGAACAGCCTCCAGAATCAACTTTCTTAGGATATGTCTTTTTCTTTCAATCACATTACTGCCTTTTTGAATCAGCTTCCAGAATCAACTTTGTTAGGTTATGTCATTTGTGTTGCTCTATCCTATTACTGCTTTTCTAAAAATCGAACTATGAGTTTACCCAGGCCCAGCCCAAGACATTGTGCTGCCTGGGTCCAGGGATTAAATGCTGACCCCCCACCAAAACCATTCCTACATCCATTATGCTATACCATGGTTAACTGCTTAATGACAAGATTGTTTTTTTTACTTGTAGTACACTTGAGGACAAAGGTTGTTTTAAGATTTTTCCAGTTTTGCTGTTTAGCTGTGATTTTCTTTTTTCTCATTTAGTGCACTCGCACAAATTATATATTGTTTGTTTTTTTTTTACTACAGGCAGTACTTTCTTATATACAATTATTTTATCATATAATTTTTACGTAAAAATAAGAAACGGTGACTTTTATATGATTTTTTTTAATGGAAAGCGCTAAAAAAACCCTACTAAATAGATTATAGTATTTGCCCTGAGTATAGAAATACCCAATGTTTTTATATTTTTTTTGTCTTTTTTTACAAGTTTCAGGGGAAGTACATATTAGTAGCAAATTCCTATTTCAAAAACATTTTTTTAATAAATCAGTTCATCCCGGGCTCATGTCCAATTTGGGACATCTTTGAAGTCAGCTAAATAAAGTTACTCCGTCAAACCATATATTTTTGGAAACTAGACACCTGGGATATTTCAAATGCTATTTAACTATTTTCATACACTAATTCTACCACTAGTCTTTGTCAAATTTGTGGTAGTATTTTTTTCTCAGACACATTGTACTTTAGGTGTGAATTTATAGCTTATTGTATATGTCACTTCCAAACAACACCCCAGCATGTGATCAGCAACATCTCCTGAGTACAGTGATACTACCCTCTGCGAGGTGTTCATTTTTTTGGAATTTCAACTGGTCAGTCTGTGCCCATGTCATATTTTTGGGACATCTTTCAACCCGGCCAATTTGATTTACCTCATCAAATCATACTTTTTTCAAAACTACACACCCCATTTAAAATGCCAATATTTTAACTCTTTCCATGCAAGAATTTTTTAAAAGATATAGCGCTAATTTTAGGACTCGCTCATAAAATATATATAATATATATATATAGTTATATATATTATATATATTGTTGGACTTCTTTTTAAATTTTGTTGGAACTGGTTGGTTCCCCTGATTGTGAGACCAATAGGGAATTATTTTTACATGTTACAGAATTTTTTACATTTTTTTACATAGTTTTCTTTTTCACATTGTGATTAGTAAGTTGGGCTCCATTCACTTGCAGTACCTATACCCAATCTGCAGACAGGCCTGGACAGACCCTCTGTGATCTTATTAGCTGTTCAATTGGCACCGCCATCTTGTGAGTGGCAGCAATGTCACTCACTGATGGTGCTTGTGGTTGCTCTTCACAGCAATCACAGGCGACCTGGGTTGGGGTTTATGTTGCTGAATGCCTCAATATTGAGGCTTTTTAGCAGCACCGATTAAACTGTTTGACGATTTTTTAGGGGCTTTCCTACCAGTATCCACGGCTAGCCTCATTTATGAGGCTTCTGTGGATGCTGCAAAGCTGCAATCGCAGCAGATTTAAAGCAGCCTGTACATGGATGGGCTCACGATGCATTGCAAGGTTAATTCCCTCTTCCTCATGCTCTCTCACAGGTGTACAACTATTAGTTGTAAGGGGCCCAGCTGTTCTGGACGGACGCACTCAGGAAAAAAAATCTCCCTCTGTTTCTCCTATAGAAGAAAAAGAGCTTGTGATCCTGATAATACAGGACCACCTATTAGAGGGGCTAGAGGAGCCCTCATTGGATCAGGCGTCACTAATGTCCCACGGCAACAAGGTGACCAAAAAATTCTGCTAATAAGGTATAGTAAGGTGCATTCTGAAAAAAAAAACAATGCAATTGTGATGCCTCCCAGTGCCACCTTAGTCTGCAAACAGCTTGTCAGTGTCCCCAAAGAGCTTGCCTGTGCCATCTTTTGCCCCAAAATAGCTTATCAGAGCTATCTTTGTCACAAAACATGGCCGATGTGGTAACCCTACTCATAGCTCCTGAGGTGTTCTCTCTGAAAAGAAAACTCCTTATAATGAGCTTACTGTACATAGTGCTATGAGTGTAGGCATCTGTGGAAAGTACATGCTTCATTGCATTTCATTTTGTAAATTATTTCTGTGTCCTGTGCTCTTCTTGTGTAACGGTCATGCTTTGTCCAAAATGTAAAGAAATACAATGAATTGGTGTAGTTAGTGGTTACTGTAATGTGTTAATTCTCAGTTATTTTTATTGTTATATAATATATTTTGTTTCAGTTAAACGAGTAACCGGTGTTATACTGGAATACAGAATACAAGTAAATATGTTTTCCTATTTACACATCTGTAACCTTAGGAGACCTTTGACAGTTTTTCCATACAGATGACTCATAAATAATAAAGACATGGCCCTCACCTGTCTTGCATTTTGTCAGCATTGTACAAATTCTAATGTTTATCTGCAGCTATTAGTGAAAGAAAATTACCAAAAGTTGGAAACAAATCCAGACCAGTGTAATAGCAAACTAATAATATTGATAATGGACCAAACTAGGTACATTGTCACTCATTCTCATACCATTGTTTGGCTATTACTATTACTTTGTCAAAGCCATCCCCCACATGTGAACAAAATATATAAGTTTCAGTGAGGCATTTGGCACTATCCCTGGTTTGGATGTTAAAACACATGAAATGATAATAGACTTGTGTTAATGCCCTGATTCACACACTTGTAGTGTTGTTTGTTTTGGAAGAGAACATTTCAAATATGGATAGCCAGTGCAGGAGACTGGAGTTAAAAAAAGAGTTGCATGAGGAGAAAGAGAAGACCAGAGGCAGAGATGACAGTTAAGGAAGCCTGGAGGCAGCATCTCTTAACCCCCTTAAGGACCAAGGGTGTAATATAACTTCCCAGGGTATCTGTTCCTTAACATAAAACCTAGTGTTTACATAGTACCTTTTTCCCAGTGGGACTCAAAGCACTTTTAGAACACATTCTCAGAATTAACGAAATCAGCAGCTGAATAATAGATGTTTTCATTACCCATCTGAGTATCAGAGGGGAGTATCAGCATTTAAATAGTTTAAAAAAACACATTTTCAACAGCACTGACCTGAAAGTCAAAGGTACCTCCATGTCAGTAGCTGTCAGTTCAGGTTTTTTGGCAGTTCAAACTGCTGCAGAACCATTCAAGGGCGCACTGATGATGATCAGATCCTGACCAATAGAAGTGATCTGATCATTGTGTCAGCCACCTGATGGCCCCCTCCTCCCATCAGTGACAGCTATCATAGAGAGGGAGAGGGGTCATCCTCGGGTTACATAGTTATGTGTTTTCAGGGAACATATAGTTTGTTTGGGTTGATTTGGAGGTAGTTATACCTTCAAAAGCATGAGATATACTTTCCTTGTTCAGCTGGAAGAAAAAAAGTGATACCACTTTGCTCTGACATGTTTTGGGGTAAAGTTGTTACATTTAAATGTTTCAGATCATTCAACAACTTAATATAAGACAAAGACAATGTGAGTAAACACAAAATGCAGCTTTTATATAATAATTTAATTTATTGAAGGTAAAGTGTTAACCAAAGCCTATATCACCTGTGCGAAATAGTCATTGCCATTAAACCTAATAACTGGTTGATCCACCTTTGGTGGCAACAGCTGCAAATGTTTGCGATACCTTGCAATGAGTCCTTTATTTCGCTGCGGAGGAACGTTGGACGCTTTTTTTGGCAGAATTGTTTTCATTTAGCCACATTTGAGGACTTTCTAGCATGAACTGCATTTTTAAAGTCATGCCACAGAATTTCAGTTGGATTCAATTTAGGACTTTGACTAGGTCACTCCAAAATTTTCATGTGATTTCTTTTGTGCCATTAGGAAATGAACTTGCTTGGGTATGTTGGACCATTGTCTTGTTGCATAACACAACTGCACTTGAGCTTTAGGCCACAAAACTGATGACCAAACATTCTCCTTCAGGATTTTCCAGTAGAATTCATGGTTCCATCAATTATGACAAGTCACCACTGTCCTCAAGCAGCAAAGCAGTCCCAGAGCATCACATTATCACCACCGTTGTGTTTGATTGTTAGTATGATGTTCTTATTGTAGAGTGCTGTGTTAGATTTACACCAGATGTAATGGCACCCATTGACTAATCAGTTCACAGAATATTATCTCAAAACTCTTAGGGGTTATCAAGATGTTTTTTGGTAAATGTGAGACTTTTGTGTTTCTTTTTGTCAGCAGTGGTGTTTGCCTTGCAACTGTCCCATGGATGTAATATTTGCAGTCTTTCTTATTGTAGAATCCCTTAATTGTTAATGTTGTACATGACTATTAAAGCTGGAAACGGCTGATTTTTTAATTGAATATCTTCATAGGAGTACAGAGGTCCTTGTTGGTCATTATTCTTCTATTTTTGTATATTTTTGTACTGTGGGGTTGAGCAGCCCCTCCTGCCATATAGGTACCAAATTAATGGTGTCCCCAGAATGCTTTACATTGCTTGAGAGTCCTTTTGGGTTAAAATGCAAAGCACTTCCGATGATTTAGCTAATTGTTAAGAAATATAGCCTTTAAAACCTTGACGCGGCAGGCTAAGCAATATATACAGTGTGATGGAATCACAAATATTTATGCCTCGGGTATGCGCTGAATTCTTGCTTTGTTTTGTGTACTTATTGGTCATTATTATTGTAAGAGCAACCCAGGAATCTGAATGCTTATGCTTTTTAGGTCATTTCTAGTACAGAGGCCCTTTGTCAGCAAGCATCACTTCTTTGTTCCAATAGCACATTATGTTAACTAATCCAAGTTCAAGTTTAAAAAGCTAATTGATCATTATTGTCACGGTAACCACCTGTGAACACATCGGGTATGTTTGCGTTTGGGAGGGGGCACTGGTGGATTCCTGGGGAGACTTCTTGTCATAAACAGTAATTTTTCAAGCTGGACAAAAGTGGTAAGTGGTGTCCCTCAGAGTTCTGTTCTGGGACCAATTTTATTCAACATATTTATAAATTACCTTGCAATCGGCATTGAAAGTCATGTTTCTGTGTTTGTAGATGACACTAAACCCTGTAAGGTAATACAATGTGAGCGGGATATTACTTTGCTGCAAAGGGGTTTAGGACTGGGGGACTGGGCACAAATTAAATTTAATGTAGATAAATGCAAAGTTATGCACAAGTAACTTAAACCCTAAATGGTAGTGAATTAGGGATAACAACAAATGAGAAGGATTTGGGAATTGTTATAAACAAACTAGGTAAAATGTGCAATGTCAGTCAGCAGTTGCTAAGGCCAGTAAGGTATTGTCTTGTATAAAAAGAGGTATCAATTTGTGGGATAAAAATATAATTTTGCCATTTTATAAATCAATGGCAAGACCACATCTTGAATATCACAATTATAAAACTATTTTACAATTATATTTTCACTGCTAGAAATGTCCTTGTTTTCCATGAAAAGTGACTTTTAAAAAGGTTCTGTAGATATATTAACTATTATTTCAACAGAAAACACTACTTGTCCTGAAAAAAAAATGTGGAGATAAACTAAATGAGTTACTGGGCAGGGCCAGAGTGGAAATGAAAAGCAGCCCTGAGAATATTTGGACACTATATATATATATATATATATTATATATATGTATATTATATCTTTAATTGTGGTCGAGTCCCTGATGGGAAAACTTCTCAAGCAAGATGCCCCATCTCTGCCATCTAGACAGCCTGCCCATGCCAACTCTACCCCTTAAGCGGGTAGTTTGGTGGGTAGTTTGAATAGCATTTAAGCAGTGATAGTTAATACATGGATGGAATTTGAACCTTGTTAAGAGAATTTCTGAGAAATAAAGCTACCAAGAATAATAGACCAAGTAAGGGTCAGAATTTCATTTAAAGTAGAAAGAAAATGTAGACTTGATGGACCAAACTGCTTTTACCTGCAGTAAAAAAATAATTCTTTCACTTCATCATCGGAACAATTTAGATCGAACGATCAACAGGTGGATATATATATATATTTATATATTACACAGGCCCGAAATGACCGTCCGTCACACCAGGCAGACCATGGATACCTTAAAAATGTAGCGTGCAGCTATACATATACAGCCATTGTCCACACTAAGATCATTAGGTAGCTGCTGTCCTTAAAGTGCCAGGATTGCCCTGTCATTGCCAGATCGACCCTGATATTACAGCTATTTATATACAGATATATTTATATTTATACATAGGTAGGTCTTCAAAAATATAATGGTGTATCTTTAATTTCAAAAAACCTTTTGTTCTGCTGGTGACAATTTACTAAAATTGGCTTGCTGGATTCCCCACAGGTCCAACAATTCCAGCTAATGGATTGCACATGCCATGTTGAGTTGTGTGATTTGAGCAGCATTTCATATTATTTACAAACAGAGCTGCTGAAATGTGTTGAAATAGCGGGCTGAGCTGATTGCTGAATTACACACTGATGTCAACAACTAATTAAACCTACTGAGTTAGCAGCCAAAATCTGCCATCCATGAGATTAACATTGTGCATGCCATGTTCTGTCTTTAGAATTAAAACAACTGAACAAAACCACTGAAAAGTTATAGCTTACCATAGTAAGTGTTTATTTTTGAAAATCATGTAAGATTCAAAAACTTGTATGCAGTCACATTTCTTATTTATTTGCAAAAGATTGCTTGATGTTTAAAATAATGTTTAACAGGCCAGATGTTTTCAATCAAACACTTTTGTTCATCAGATTACTTATCCAAGAATTTATTTTCTGCTACTTTTTTTGTAATAATTGTATTCATTTTAAGGAAATTAAAAGGTAGTTCAATTAGATACTAGCTAGAAACAAAAGTATTAGAATTCAAATTAATGAAATTAAAAGTAAAGATAATTTTATATACTTTTACCTTCAAATACGCTACCAATCAAACACCCAACCACTCTCTTCACTCTGTCAGCAATCTGTGTTTCATTCTCTGGAATTCTTTTACCTAATTCCATCAGACTTTTCCTTACTAATTTGCCCTCATTCTACCCCAAAATTTGCGTTCTGGAAAGAAAACATCTGTTCCTTCCACCGATGAGATGTCTACTGACTTTTTAATGTGACCTTTGCTACAGTCAAATCATTCTTGCACAGGCAGTCCTTCTTTTCTCTTTCATCAGCCCTTAACCTCATAATTTATGCTTGTTTGTTTTTATATGTTTGTATCTTTTTAATTTTAATGTTATTGTCAATTTTTTATTCTTTTTCATTTAAAGAGTGCCACACAATCATCTAGTGCTCTATAAATAAAATGTAATAATAATCAAATTCCCCTTAATGTCATGGCATTTCATTCACTTCTTTGAAGGTTTTGTTAGCAAATTAATTAAGAATTCCCATTGTTTAATTGTACTGTGTTTTGTTTTATTCAGGATGAATGCAGTCCCATGGTCTAAAGTCTAAATGTTTCTGTGTTGTTTTTAAGTTTATCTGGTACCATTCCTTTCTTTTGTGCTACATGCATGAGAAGAATTTCCTGCAAAATTAGAGAGACAACAATTTTTTAAATGATTATTTGCATTTACTTTTTTTTGCTGGAAGGGCTTGCCCATTCAATAGTACTATGAATGATGTTTGTAATTCTGTATTTAATTATACAAGTGCTGAATTGCACAGTGTCAGTAAATGACAGCTAATGAGAGGCTGAAAACTTGGATTTTACTGGTTCCATCCTGATTGTACTTCAATTAACTTTTAAAGGCCCCTTTTGTCCCCTAAAAATGTCTAATTTGTGTGGGCACAACAAATATGCAAAAAGGGGAATCATGGTTTACCATACGTTTGGTAAACATGGGCTGCTGGTAGGAAAAACCCTCTGTCCTGAAGGGGCTGACATGTGATAACAAGGTCTGATATCATACATAAAATATCAGTTTACTACACCAAGAATAAGTATCCCAGGATCATAATTTACAGCAGCAATGGTGGCAGGTAGCCATATTAAGTTGATTGGCAACATAGATATGCGTTATCAAGGCACCCAATGGGGTCACAAAAAATACGTTACCCCATGGTGATAAGAAGGCAGAAGACAGGGTAAGATGGAGGACAAAAGCTGTATGGATGATGGGAGAGAGTGAGTGAATGCATATGTATGTTGGGTGAGGGTATGTAAGTGAGTGAGTGTATGTATGTGTAAGTGTGCTTTAGCTACTAGCATATATATGTTAGTATATACTGTTAGCTTGTGTGTGTGCACATGTTGTTCTATGAGTGAGCATGTGTTACTGTATGGTGCCAGCATGTATGTACGAGCATATGTTATGCACACTCTACTGACAAACATTAAGACACACATGGTGCGACGGAGAGGTAGGAGATAGTGTGTGTGCGTGGTGTTAGAGTGAGTGGGTGTTAGAGTTTGTGTGCTTGTATGCGCATGTGTTTTAGTTAATTTAGGCGATGAGCACCTAGGCTTCAATTGTAATGTGCACTTGACACATGTTAAACAAGCCGTACCAAACTGCATTTATACATCCGTATAATTCCTTACATATACACATACTACATTAACCAACATCTCTTTTGTCTTTGCCATTTTATGTATTGTATTCATGGCCTTTCATATTACCATAATAATGTTGTAGATAAAGTAGAAAAACTTTACACTTATTACACACTTTTATAAGTTACGCTCTGTAGGTCCATATTGTGTCTCTCTGTATAAAAAAAATCAGTGCTGATGACATGACTATCCTGCATGGAGCCAGCAAACACGGTAAATGAAGAATCAAGACCTTGCTCCAAATATACCCTATTGACTACAACCTGCTGTTGTCTGTCACTCAGCCGCTGCCTTATCCATTCAACAACATGGGGATCTAAACTCAGAGATTGCAGTTTATTTATAAGTCTTCTATGCAGGACAGCGTCAAAGGCCTTTGTTATACCTGGAATGTAGGATACTGCATCTCACTGTCCCTCTCACTTTAACTAGTGGCTCCGCCTCTGTATTTGCCTCACAGGTCAGAGAGCACGGTGGCCATTTTTGTAGCCAGAGGGTGTTAAGCAGTGATGCAGCTTGGT
>VKOC01020431.1:0-18625 GCA_009364415.1 Spea multiplicata
GGAGGCAGCGTGGCATGTCCGGGAGGCAGCGTGGCAAGCCTGGGCTCAAATGTGCATAAACTGGGGGGGCAGGTTGGGAAATAAAGACACGAAATGCATTTTATCAAAGTTTTTTTTTATTCTGCTGTTTGTATTTAACATCATTTGTTTATTAAATTATTTCAAATAAAAAAATGTACATTCATTTTTTTATCCGATTAATCGATTAATCGAAAAAATAATCGGTAATCGATTATGAAAATAATCGTTAGTTGCAGCCCTACCTAGCATCATCCAATAATGGACCCTATGTGTGTAAGCATACTTATGCTTGTCTGTGGGGGTCACGCTGATGACAATGGGCAGTGCCACTGATTTCAGTAGGTGTTCCTACCATCAGTGGGCATTCCCAGTGACATCCAAGTGAGTGGAAGTGGGTGGGGTGTGTCAAGACCCGCCTCCTGCGCCCCCTAAAGTATTCAGGTGTTGACCCAGAGAACCAAAGCAGCCCTTCTCCTGGAGTTCTCCAGGTCAAACCTGAAGAGTTCCCAGGTACGTACATAAGCCAGAAGGAAGTGATAATGGGCGAAGAGTGTTCATTGTGATGTACACCTTCTCATGGTGTAACAGGACCTCACCCTGTCTCAGTCCTGTGTGCTCAGGAGTTAGTGTTTCCCCATCTCACATAACGTTATATAAACTAAAGAGGTTTGCAGAAAATAAAGTCCGGAAGCTATAAGTGCAAGGGCAACGTGGCTAGGGATCTGAACCCGTGTGAGCAGCTGTAGCAATCTGTAGCAAAGAAAATCAGAAAGCTAAGAAATGATGAATAGTGGAGGTGGAGCTGCAGGGGGAAATGATGTCAGAGGAAATGTAACAGTTTAAAGTTCCTGACCAGATCATGTTGTTACAGCTACCCAACCTCCCTTATTTTAATACTGTTGTTCACTTTTGTATATAAGAACTAGTAGAAGTAATTTTCTAGCATGTAGAAATACACATGTTACACATGCGGTTTTAAAGTGGCTCTGTCCCTAAACTTACACGTTATACAATAAAATGCTGGGAAAAAGGTGTGGGGGTTAATCTGAGTCCATACTAAATAAATGGGATGCGTTAGTTGAATATCACATTGTTTTCCAAACCTGTATATCTTCGTAACATTTCATGTACCTATGAATGATACAAGCGGCGTTACGGTCGCTTTAGGACCTTGCCAGGAAATGGGAAGAAGATCAGTTTAACAGTCGGACAGGAGATAAAAATAAATTTAAGTAAAAAAGATCATCCGACGAAATCTCTGGATAAATGGGCTAGAGATTTAAAAATATGCATCTCTAGAGAGGATGCATATAAGTCATTTAATCAGATGTGTAATGCAATCCACTGCCTAAATTTATGTGAGGTTCAATTTAAAATTAATAATAGGTGGTATTTGGTACTAGGTTGGCAAAAATATTCCCTGGTGCTCCAACTTATTGTTGGAGGTGTGGTCACCAAGATGGAGATTTTCTCCACATATGGTGGAGCTGCCCACTGGTTAGAACATTGTGGGATGTAAAAATCTGGAGGAATTGCGGGGGCAGGAGATTAGCAGATCTCCTGATCTAGCTATATTACATCTTAATATCCCGCCTCTAAAAAGATTTGAAAAAAAGATACTATATCATTTTATGATGGCTGTAAAATTCTCAATAGCAAAAAATTGGAGGTCTACAATGGTTAATACATGGACAAAAATCAAAGCTCAAATAATACATCAATGTAAAATGGAACGAGGAATTGCTTACAACTTTGGGCGGTGTATTCAAAGATATAAAGAGTGGGATAGCTGGATAAATAAACTTGATAACATATAATAAGTATATAAGACATTGAAGGTCCGTATGTGTGAACAATGGCCCCCTTTGCAACGGGGACCGTACATGTGCGGGTTCAGAATGCATTGTTTTCGGTGGGTTTGGGGGCCGCCCATTGTCCTTAAGGGGTTGAGAAAATAATAAAAAATAATATGGAGTCCGTAAAAATTGTGCATTAGGGAATAAGATACAAATACTAAAATAAATTTAGTAGCTAGAAAGTATGAATATGGGATCAGCCTTACCGGACTGTGGATTGTGGATGTATATATATTGTATGCTTCTTACCTTTATATGTATGTCACGTTAAAATATGTTGTTGTCTTGAGTTGTCTGTATACAGAAGATTACAAATGTATACTCTTTTTTTTTTTTGTAAAGAAATAAAAAAATTAAAAAAAAAAGGCAGGAGACTTTCCACTATTACCACATGGTGGATTGATTGAGAGAAATTATACTACAGCCCAATGCTATATCACGGCATATATTGCCCTCATGACACAGCGCAGTTGGGCTTGCACAGATTGTGACATCCCAAGCTTATGGTTTAGAGTTTGAGGCTGTGTCTTCTAATGGGTAGATTCAGTCATAATACTCACTGATGGATGTGAGGTCATGGTGCTGCCCTCACATGGTGGTACTAGGGGCAAAAAGATTCACTGGAGAACATCAGTGCGTAATAGGGTTTCTCTCATATAATTCATTTTGATGTAATGCAAATTCCCCCAACACTAAGCCATCCCAACTCTGACATCAGATGGTCCCAGGCTATTTCGCAACATGCACTTAACAAAGCAATATTAAAAATTAACCCTGGACTTTTTCACATATGATGACTCTAAAGATATTGAAAACATTTCTAGATCTTCAGTTGTGTAACCAAATGTCCTAATAATTATACTCTATTCTGTGTATTTTATAATGACAAATACATTATGTGTTACCTATGATCTACAAGAATGTTTAAACTCCCAAATATAAACATCTAGCATACAGATATTCTCTAGTATACACTTTTTGAAAAAAAATAACCTCCTCCTTTGTGCAAGCAGTTCATAAAAAACAAGTAGCACAATTTCAAGTGTTAATGGCTGTAGAGCATTCACATTAACTGCTATATTAGTATAAAATGTTTGCCCTTTAATACATAGGCTAAATATTTTATCTAAGCATTGTCAGTATCAATGCACAACAAATATAAAGGCATATATTCTTCAGAGCATTCCTCCTTTATTTCCTATTTCTATATTTGATCATCAAAAACGCTATCTGTGTGAATATTATATTTTTTTACCTGTACTTATGACTAAGCAGTCTAGTGAGCTTTTGTTAATTTCTTCAGTTTGCTTATGTGAATGTCAGACTTCAATAGATGTGTTAATGCTCTCTAAAGCTGGCCATCACATATAAAACACATATGCCTACACTGCCCCCAGGTGGGCAAAATTAATTTGCATGTTTTATGATGTCTTTCTTGTCTTAACAGCTTTGTAGTTTGTCATGTGTGGCATGTATTGCCCATCCTGTCAGCAGTCAGGCAATAACCTGTTATTTTAACTAAACAGAATGCTTATAGCGTTAATAAAAGTACACTACAGTTCAAAAGTTTGTCCCTTAAAATAACATCAAAAGAATCAGAAATACAGTGTAGACATTGTTAATTATGTAAATTGCTGTTGTAGCTGGAAACTGCTGATCTTTAACAGAACATCTTCATAGGCATGCAGAGGCCCTTTAACAACCATCACAACAACCATGACTTCTGTGTTCCAATTGCATGCTGGTTTAGTAACTCATGATGTGTGGTGCATAATTATTTAAATTTGGATAATGTACTGAGAAACTATAAATCCAGCATCACATAAAAATGTAAAAAAAAGTGCAAAGAAGCCCTCCAAAAAAATGGGGGATTTTAGTTATGATAAAAAAATGGCTGGATTTATTAACCCTAGAAAAGCAATAGGGGCGACCTTCTCACAATTTACAAATGTGTTTAAGGCCTGTGATGCCCTAGCAGGTGACAAAACTCATACTAAGAGAACATGTATTCAGATTATAGGAGCCACAGTTCTATTTTAAAAGACTTTGTTGAAAATAAGGAGCTTGAAGCTTTGAAATGCACTGTGGTGACCGCAGATCTAAGGATTTTCTGACTGTCCATGAAGTCATAAAGGGATTTTTTTGTCCCATCTAAGAAAATCATGTGCATCTAGTATGAGTATAATCAGGCAATCCCTGTGGGCACTGGCTGACAGCACCACACACCAATTCGATCTGCCACTCCAGTGCATGCGAGACCAGAATCTGGATATACCGACCACATACTATGTGAGCTTAAAAACATATCCAGTCGTTGGCCGCACACACACTCACCATAACAACCTTTTCCATCGTCAGTGTAGCACTCCCTCCCAATTACCCTTTCCCTCCTATTTAATGAGGGGCACTGTTTTCCTTGTAGCTCATACTCTCTATGTGAGTTAACATGCTGCTACCATCTTACTACCTTGTTACATGACCCTGCTGGGTGCCTGGTCAGAGCAGAGAGGCTCTTAAAGGGGTGAGTCAGAACAGAGTGGAGAAGGTGGGTCAGCGCACAGGAGACTGGAAGGGGCAAGTCAGAGAAGAGGGGTGCTGGATGAGGCAGCTGAGAGCATAGGGGACAGGAAGGGGCTGACAATATCAGAGGGGAGCTGGAAGAGGTGAGTCACAGCAAAGGATGCAGGAAGTGGCTGGGAGGAGCAGAGGGGTCCTGGAGGGGACAAATCTGAGCAAAGTTGGCAGGTAAGAGCAGTGGGTGCAGGGGGGGGGGCACAACCATTGATGATAAGTGTTGGGATGACTGGGTAACTGGATTTTAAAATGTAAACCTTATATTTAAAAAAAAAACAATATTTTTTATATGTTTCCAGGCTACACACTGGACATGCTTGTGGCACTTAACTATAAACTGCCAGAAAAAATCTGGATTATAGAAATCTTTATGATGAAGTTATTTACCTTTTTTACTATCTTGTATTGATACTATAAAGGAAACATAGTATGTTTTGCATGCTAACACACATTTAAAGAAGTAGAAAGGACAACAACAAGGGTTACCATCCTTTTCATAAATTGACCACTAGATGGCAGCAGAGTATATTACAGCGATGTGTTACTTGGCCATAGAGGGCGGGAAGTCAGGTGTATAAGGACTCCAATGTCCTTGATCCAGGTTGTGAAAGTTATTTGGGGCATTTAGTAAAATGTATATTACAAAGCCAACTGCTGCGTGTTCTCCCGAGTGCCAATGAAAAATAATCCCTGAATGCCCAGAACTGGTGACTATGCAAGGGATGACACATACAGTTAATATGATTTACTGCAAAGCCCTGTATTGAGAAATATGGAAATGAGTGATACTTTTCACATAGCAATCCATCAGTAAGCCATCAGAAGATGGGTACACTGTGGTCATAAAGGGATGGACATGATCAGTAATAATACTCAGGTAGGCTGTGGCATTTAAACAATGCTCAATTGGTACTTAGGGGCCTTATCATCTGAATGTCACAGCTGGAATGGAGACTCATCAGACCATGCAACGTTCTTCCAGTCTTCCATTGTCCAATTTTGGCCTGTGCAAATTGTAGCCTCAGTTTCCTGTTATGAGCAGACAGAAGTGGAACCTGGTGTGGTCTTCTGCTGCTGTAGCCCATCTGCTTCAAGGTTCGACGTGTTGTACTTTCAGAGATAGTATTCTGCGTACCTTGGTTGTAATTAGTGGTTATTTGAGTTACTGTTGCCTTTCTGTCACCTTGAACCAGTCTGCCCATTCTCCTCTGACATCAACAAGGCATTTTCGTCCACACAACTGCCGCTCACTGGATATTTTCTCTTTTTCGGACCATTCATAAACCTTAGAGATGTTTGTGCGTGACAATCCCAGTAGATCAGCAGTTTCTGAAATACTCAGACCAATCAATCTGGCACCAACAACCATGCCACGTTCAAAGTCACTTAAATCCCCTTTCTTCCGCATTCTGATGCTCGGTTTGAACTTTAGCAAGTTGTCTTGACCACGTCTACATGCCTAAATGCATTGAGTTGCTGCCATGTTATTGGCTGATTAGCTATTTGTGTTAACAAACAATTGAACAGATGTAACTAATAAAGTGGCCAGTGAGTGTACATATTTGTGAAAACCGGACAACCCAGGATATTTATCTTGGTGAACATAAGCATATTTTAGGCATATAGGAGAATAAGGATTGAAGGTTGAAGACAGAATAGAGATGAGAAGGGAGAAGATAGAAGAAGATGCAGAAGCGGTCAGCGGAAGTGCTTGACAGAGAAGGTAGGGAAACATTTAGAGAGTATGAGAGTGAAGGAGAGTGTGAGTGAATGTGGACCTACACAATTCAGATCCAAATTTTAAGCTTTTTTGCTTCATACAAATTACAGAATTTACCAATATTCTGTAAATGTGCAATTCATCCGAATCTGAATGCACAAGTCTAATTTTCACAAACATTTCTGCAAAAAAAACCCCTCAATTTGCATTCAGTAACATATAAACAGAAAAGAACCATCCAGCGTACCCAATTTCTGAATACTTTCCTTAGCCTCTGGCCTTATCTTATAGGATAGCTTTATGCCTATCCCATGCAGGCTTAAATTACTTAAATTCACATTACTAACCTCTACCACCTCTGCTGGAAGGCTAATCCATACATCTAAGCAACGTGATATTTCCTGATATAACTTTTAAACTTTTGCCCCTCAAATTTAAGAATGTCCTCTTGTTGTCCTCTTGTTGCTGTAGTTTTTCTTCTTTTAAATATACTCTCTTCCTTTATGTATTTAAATGTTTCTATCATATCCCCCTGTCATGCCTTTCTTCTAAGGTATACATGATAAGATCTGTTAACTTTTCTCGGTTTTATCTTGCAATCCATAAACCAGTGTAGTAGCCATTTTCTGAACTCACTCCAAAGTATCCAAGTGAGGTCTTACCAGCAGTAGCGTACCTAAGGGGGGCAAGGGGGGAGCAGACAGCAGTGAGCTGGCACAGGCAGGCTGTTTAGGGGATAGAGGTGGCACAGGGAGGCTGCTTCAGAGGCAGAGGTGGCGCAACTACGCTGCTGCAGGGGCAGAGGTGGCAGAACCAGGCTGTTTTAGGGGCAAAGGTGCAGCAGGCAGGCTGTTTTAGGGGAAGCTGTGGCATGGGGAGGCTGTTTGAGGGGCAGCTGTGGGACAGGCAGGCTGTTTTAGGGGTAGCGGTGGCACGGGGAGGCTGTTTGAGGAGCAGCGGTGGCACAGGCAGGCTGCTTCAGGGGCTGCAATGGCACAGGCAGGCTGTTTAAAGGGGCAACGGTGACACAGACAGGATGTTTTATCGGCAGCGGTGGCACAGGCAGGCTGTTTTAGGGGCAGTGGTGGCATAGGGAGGCTGTTTTAGGGGCAGAGACCTACCACGCCAAAGTCTGGCTTTCCATATAGTGATGGGGGTTATGCTGCACTGCCGTCAATGTCTTGGTCAGTATATAGTAACGGGAGTTATGCTGTACCATATCGGTTCAGTACATGTTATTTATTTAAACTTAATTTATTTATAAGGTAATAATTCTATTTTTTCCAGTTGACAAACAGGTTACAAATTTGTGAAATAAATATTCTTGCCAGCATTGTTTTGCATGGGGGTGCCACATACAGCCTCAGGTGCCAAATACTCTAGGTACGCCCCTGCTCACCAGTGCTCTGTACAATGGCATTAGCATGTCCCTCTTTATACTACTAATACCTCTCACTATACGACCAAGCATTCTGCTGCTATGGTCACTGATGCCTGGGTGCAAATTTTTTTTTTTGCCCCTGGGTGGGTGTGGTTATTTTGCTAACTCCTCCCCTTAACAAACATAACCCCTCTAACCACACCCATTTTCTTGCCAATTTGCTCCTGATGAGAAACGTCTGCATCTGGCGAAATTGATTTTTTATTTTAATCCGGTTTGGCTAGACTTTTTTGTGTACACTTGCTTATTTATTGTAAATTGCTTTACCCCAGCAGGTACTGTGTTTGCCTTGATATGCTGTATACTTTTTTATACAGAGATTAATCACCTCATGAACCTAAAGGTTCAAACCTATTCCGTGTTTGAAGCTTTTATTGCACCTACACTTCTGAATGCATCTTATTAACTATTTATGTTCACTTTATGTATTACACTATGACTTGATTATTTTTCTTTTTTTTCACATATCATCCTGCACTATCCATTGCTTTGAGATTTCTATTATTTGGACGCTGAGAGGAGTGTCTAGGATAGCTATGTTTACACTGTGGGTATTTGATTTATTTTTACTGTGTGGCACAGTGCACTTTATACATACAGTTGGGTAAAACACAAGGTTAATTTAATCTCTAAATACTTGATCTACAATCAATGCGGACAAGATTTTCATTTCTTTTTTTAGCGTTCATTTTCGGGCAACACACTTTGTTCACCGACCATTAGGCTTGGACATTTTTGGATTCGAAAAGGACATTCGGGGGCATTTCTACCAACTTCTGACCCTAATTACAAAGCCCTTTACAACTCTGCAACCCCTTATATCTCTACCCTCCTATCCAAATTATTATTTATTATTATGTTTTATATAGCACCATCAAATTCCATTGCATTGTACAATGGGTGGACAGGACACAACAAGTAGTATGTAACATAACAATATGACTTACAGAGACGACAGGTGAGGAGGGCCCTGCTCAAATGAGCTTAAACCCCTAGGCGCCCTCTTTGTTCCTCTCACCACTTGCGGCTCTCTTCTACTGTCAATACCTCTTCCCAGTTCCCACTCCTGTATTCAGAATTTCACCCGTGCCGCACCCCTCCTGTGGAATTCCCTCCACCGTTCCGTCAGACTTTCTCCGTACGCAACTTTCAAAAGCTCTCTGAAAATCCACTTTTTTCTAGAAGTGTACAACCTTTCTTCCTAATACTCTCAGCCATCCGTACAATCAACAATTTTAACAGATCATCCGAACCCCATTTAAGCAGTCCTCTCCTAGTGTTTTACTAGATTGTAAGCTTGCTACTGGAGCGCCACCTTTTGTACCAGTTGTTGTTGGTTTAAAATTATCCCACTGATTGTAACAGTACTATGGAATCTGCTGGTGCTTTATAAATAAATGTAATGTAGTAGAGCACTGGGAATGGGCAAGCAGGCAATAGCACATGCATCCCCTTGGAGCAGGACTAAATTTCCCCAATATTATAGAAATTAAAAAGGTTCCTCAGTAGTAGTAGTAGTAGTAGTAGTAGTAGTAGTAGTAGTAGTAGTAGTAGTAGTAGTAGTAGTAGTACCAGTTGTTTGTACCAGATGTTGTTGGTTTAAAATATCCCACTGATTGTAGCAGTACTATGGAATCTGCTGGTGCTTTATAAATAAATGTAATGTAGTAGAGCACTGGGAATGGGCAAGCAGGCAATAGCACATGCATCCCCTTGGAGCAGGACTAAATTTCCCCAATATTATAGAAATTAAAAAGGTTCCTCCGGAGTAGTAGTAGTAGTAGTAGTAGTAGTAGTAGTAGTAGTAGTAGTAGTAGTAGTCCACCCTACCCAGATGATCCCCCACACAGCAGCACCAGCCATAGTCATAGTGGCGGCAAAGATGCCTCAGACAAACTAACCGGGTGCAAATACGGAGCAGACAAGCTGTTTGTAGGCAGTCATCTAGGGTGACTGTATTTGTTGTTTGCCACTGTGACTGATGAGATTACACACTTGTGCAAGGTGCCCAAAATAATGTTGGACTAATTTTTTGTTCGTGTTTGGTTCATTAGTTTTTCAAACAAAAATTACATTTTGTTAATCTTTGGTAAAGGGGAGGCTTTTTTCATTCAGAAATTAAATTTGTTGCCCCCAAAATGCCCCTCTCTCTCTCTGTCCCTCAGTCCTGTAGGTGCCTCCTGCCCTAAATTATAATACGACAGTTTCTTGTCTGTAGAGGAAAATTCTTACAGGCACTCAAATCATAAATTGTCATTTGCATATTACTTATGCTCCCCTGAGATTTTTACATTCTACTTAATGTAGGGAAGACATACTTTACTGAGAGGGTGGTGGATATGTGGAACAGCCTCCCAGCAGAAGAAGCTTGAGGTCCACAGACTTTTATTTAATACAGTAAAGTCTTTGCTGTATTTGCTAATACTTAATAAGCAGCGCCTGTTATATTTACTGGACCCATTTTGAACCTCTTTGAACCACATTTTCTGTGAAAATTTCCACAAATGCTAATCACAGACTGTGTAAGCCTGCCTGACCCATCTTGGAAACTGACCCAGAAAGTGCGTGAGTGTCCCCACTGTGGAAAAAAATACCTTCTTTTGCATTGACGGTACTTTACTGATGCCAGCACCCACTTCAAAACGTTAATCATGGGCTCTGCAGGTAAAATAGTGGCTGGGTGGCAACCCTAGCCTGAGGAGGCAATGGTAGATGATAATCACATGCAGCCCCTTAGAACAGGACTGAATTTCCCTAGTATTACACCAAGTAATTGATCGTCCAGAGTAAGGACATTAAAAGGGGATCAGCAACAGCAGCAGTAGTAGTAGAGCACTGGACATGGACAGGCAAGCAGGCAATGGCGACAGGAAACATGGGGCACTAGACAGGGACATGGGGACAGGAATCACAGCAACCACCGAGCCTCCTCCACTAACCACTTCCATGTCCCTGTCTCCTTTCCTGGAACTCAGCTTCTTTTCTTCTTGTTCTTCTGTCTGCTGTCTTCTTCCTTCGTCTGCTGCCCCCGTGTTTTCATTTTTTCCTCCGCTTCTCCTTGAAAAGGCAGAGTCTCTGGGCACACTTTCTTCCCCGAAGGAGTATGTACATAGCACCCCAAATATACAGGGAATATATCCCGTGTAGCCCCAGGGAGATGGGGAGTAATTCTCATAAATGAAAGGTAGAATTTCAGACCAGGAGTCCCAACACTCCCTTACTTCACTCAACTGCTCCTCATAATTAGAAGGGAGGGGGTTAAATACTGGGACTGCACTGTTCCCTGACATGACAATGCAGACATTTTTTTCCCTGACATGGTGAATATCCTGATGCTTTGTTTCTTGGCATATTGCACACCGCCTAAGAATAGTCAAGAGAGACGACTTGTTTAGTAAGCGATCAGCAGAGCAAGAATTCTCTTTTTTTTGTTTTTTTTTTATTTGCTACGGAATATTTTGCCACATGAAAAACAATAAAAAAGGCAAAGCTTTTTTGATCAATGCCATTTCCCTAAACTTGTCACTTACATGTAACAACATTCATTTTTACTTTTTAGCATTTTTTAACGTTATAAGTTGTTATCTAGTCATTGAACATTGCCTTAAACCTAGTGAAGGAACTAGGGAAGCTAAAACATGTAATATATGCAGGAAAAAAGGAAATACAGTGGGGCAAAAAAGTATTTAGTCAGCCACCAATTGTGCAAGTTCTCCCTCTTAAAAAGAGAGAGGCCTGTAATTTGCACCATAGGTACACTTCAACTATGAGAGACAGAATGAGACAACAAAGTCCATGAGTCGCATTGTCTGATTTTTAAAGAATATATTTGCAAATTATGGTGGACATTAAGTATTTGGTCAATAACAAAAGTTCGTATCAATACTTTGTTATATACCCGTTGTCGGCAATGACAGAGGTCAAACGTTTTCTGTAAGTCTTCACAAGGTTTTCACACACTTTTGCTGGTATTTTGGACCATTCCTCCATGCAGATCTCCTCTAGAGCAGTGATGTTTTGGGGCTGTCGCTGGGCAACACGGACTTTCAACTCCCTCCAAAGGTTTTCTATGGGGTTGAGATCTGGAGACTGGCTAGGCCACTCCAGGACCTTGAAATGCTTCTTACGAAGCCACTCCTTCGTTGCCCAGGCGGTGTGTTTGGGATCATTATCATGCTGAAAGACCCAGCCACGTTTCATCTTCAATGCCCTTGCTGATGGAAGGAGGTTTTCACTCAAAATCTCACGATACATGGCCCCATTCATTCTTTCCTTTACACGGATCAGACGTCCTGGTCCCTTTGCAGAAAAACAGCCCCAAAGCATGATATTTCCACCCCCATGCTTCACCGTAGGTATGGTGTTCTTTGGATGCAACTCAGCATTCTTTCTCCTCCAAACACGACGAGTTGAGTTTCTACCAAAAAGTTCTACCTTGGTTTCATCTGACCATATGACATTCGCCCAATCCTCTTCTGGATCGTCCAAATGCTTAAGCAAGGGGACACGTCTGGCCCTGCATGATTTGAGTCCCTGGCGGCATAGTGTGTTACTGATGGTAGCCTTTATTACTTTGGTCCCAGCTCTCTGCAGGTCATTCACTAGATCCCCCCGTGTGGTTCTGGGATATTTGCTCACCGTTCTTGTGATCATTTCGACACCACGGGGTGAGATCTTGCGTGGAGCCCCAGATCGAGGGAGATTATCAGTGGTCCTGTATGTCTTCCATTTTCGAATAATTGCTCCCACAGTTGATTTCTTCACACCAAGCTGCTTGCCTATTGCAGATTCAGTCTTCCCAGCCTGGTGCAGGTGCTGGTCTACAATTTTGTTTCTGGTGTCCTTCGACAGCTCTTTGGTCTTGTCCATAGTGGGGTTTGGAGTGTGACTGTTTGAGGTTGTGGACAGGTGTCTTTTATACTGATAACAAGTTCAAACAGGTCCCATTAATACAGGTAACGAGTGGAGGACAGAGGAGACTCTTAAAGAATATGTTACAGGTCTGTGAGAACCAGATATCTTGCTTGTTTGTAGGCGACCAAATACATATTTTACAGAGGAATTTACCAATGAATTCATTAGAAATCCTACAATGTGATTTCCTGTATTCTTTCCCCAAATTCTGTCTCTCATAGCTGGAGTGTAACTATGGTGAAAATTACAGGCCTCTCTCATCTTTTAATGTGGGAGAACTTGCAAAATTGGTGGTTGACTAAACCCCACTGTACTTCAATATGTAGCCTTCACCCTGATGCATGCAAAAAAATTGAAAGGTTGAAGTAAAAAACTAAATATCGTGTGTTCAGGTTGCTGTTAGATTCTTTGGTGTGGTCTTCGGCTTAGAAAGGCAAGTGGGGTGTATTGAGGTCTTTTGGGTCATGTGCTTACTGGTTCAACTGTAAAAAAGTAAACTTTTTAGCATTAACATGACCTGGGGATCTCATGTAACTGTATAACACTGACATACCACACATATGTGGTATCTATATGCTCAAAAGTGGGAGATTTTTTATGATGTAGGTAGCCCAGTGTAAAGTATCAATCCAAAAAGTCCCTTACATGGCAAAAGGTAGAGAAATAACCCTGAAATTCTGTGCTGCAGGCCACAAAGTAGTGTGTGTCTTGAAAGCCTTAGGTGAGTTTTTTTTCCAGGGAACATATAGTTTGTGGGGTTCTGTGTTCCTGTTAGATTTGTGGTTGTAGTGAGCCACTGTGTCTTTTGGTGATCTCTTGGGGCTCACCCCAAGTGAAAAGGTAAATCCTGACATGGACCTCCTTGCTCTCTTGTGCCTAGAGGGATAACAAACGTGCCTAACTGATGAGGTCAATGTAGGAGGAAACATATACATTTGGGGTTCTCATACAGGGGAAATTTGCATTGCATTAGGGTTAGACTGATATGATGATGGAGATTTTTCTTCTGTAATGGCACAAGAAAGCTAAACCTTTTTTTCTGAAAACAAATTTTTATAGGACATTCAGAAAAGCACTAAATCAAATGACAGTCATCTTAAGAAAAGGGTGAAGCAATGACATCACTTCTTCCACTTCTTCATCCTTTTCTGCATATGTACATTCTCCTATGCACAACCCTTAGACATGGCTTATTTCAGATATAACACTTATATGAGTGATATAGGTCTGTTTCACTTGTGCAATTTCCATGGTATTATCAATTTTCCATTAAAAAATGTCTTCAATTCAGCACTTCCCAAATGAAGAGAGAATAGGTAGAGAAAGAATGGAGTCAGGCAGAAAAAAAGGGGGATAAGATGCTCTCATCCAATGATGCACCAAAGGACAGGCTATAAGGCGGCTGTCCGTTCATAATTAAGCATTACATATTTGTCTTGTATGATATTTTACCCTTTGGGGATCTCTTGGAGCTCACCCCAAGTGAATCTAGACGTGGACCTCAATGCTCTCTTGTGCTTAGAGGGATACCAAGCGTGTCCCACTTATGAGGCCAACGTAGGCTGGAGCTTACCCCAAGTGAATCTAGACGTGGACCTCAATGCTCTCTTGTGCTTAGAGGGATACCAAGCGTGTCCCACTTATGAGGCCAGCGTAGGCCGAATCGTATTTCTGTGGTTTGTTGCTTCTTTTGTGCATGCAAAATTTGCCTCACATTTCAGTTCTTGACTGCCCTTTGGCCAGGATCAGACTGATTATGATGATGGAGATTTATCCCCTGTAATGGTACAAGAGCGCTAAAACTAGTGATGTTCCTCAGCGGGGATGCACAGTAGGACAGGCTATGAAGTGGCTGTCACATTCAACATATTTATCTTATATGTCATCATTTATCCTGATGCTGGATTTGTTGTGTAAGAAAAAATGTTTATTTATTTCAAAGTTGTTGTGACTATGTGGAAGTAAAAATTTCCTGGCCCCCTAGGGGGAAACATTTTACCAATGGAATCCCAAGGGGTTAAATTAATCAGTTTAAACACAGGGTTTTGAACATAACAAAATACATTTGAGATTTATATCAGCACTGTGTTAAACTTAACACAGCAAGGTTATGAAGCATTAGAATCAATCATTGGATTAAGTCATGCTATAAGTGTCAAATTTTGATGAAACACGAGGGTCATAAAGTAGGATCACAATACAGCTAAAAAGACAAATGCGTTTCTGTCCATTACTAAATACTTCTTTTTTATGTAATATCATATATTATCCCAACTTAGTCATATACTGTACTCATAAGATAATGAGTAAACTTGTCCTGTATTTTAATAAAAAGAGGCTGGTATATAAAAGATGTGGTGGACATGAATTATTTGTAAGTAATCATTAGACTTGTGCATTCATATTCGGGCAAACTAGGACTAGCAAAAAAAAAGGAGTGGAACCAAGTCAAGAAAAATAAATAAAGGATAACTTCCCTTTCTTTTCACTGTGCTGGATACGCAGCTGCAACCCTTAGAAAACACTCTCCAGGTGTTGTAGTAGTAAAATCAGAAATCCACTAGGGGGCGCTCGTGTATCTCAACAAAAAATGAAAACAGAACAAAAAACAAATGATAGTGTAGATGTATAGATATATATTACAATCAGTATATCCCAAATTTTGCACTCACACTCTGTCTGAGTCGATCAAGGCAGTAGCTCAACAATCCACCAGGAGCAAACTAGGACTAGGACAGGCTCTGCTACACCAACACCCAAACACACACACTAGGACAGGCTCTGACACCCAGACACACACACCAGTACAGGCTCTGCCACATCGACACCCAAACACACACACCAGGACAGGCGCTGCCACACTAATAACCAAAAACACACAAACAGCAGGACACTATCTATGACACAGACATCTACATCAGGATGGATTTTCCACACTGTGTATTAATGCCTCAGCCAGCACCCTTTTAGCATTGATTAATGTGGTGCCCCCACACCCTTGTATGATCGCCTCCAGCCATCACTATTTGTATTAATCCCCCCAGCAAGCCCCTTTATTATTTTTGTGATGGCCCCATCACATATACGCGTTAGATGTGCATTTTTAACTACATAATAAGTACTTCTCTTTGAAGTAAAGACTATGATTGAAATATGATTTTAAAATAACAGCTGAACTGGCAGTTTCTTTAATATTAGATCATGCTGCTGATATGTATTAATATTAGAACCTACTGTCGATATATATTAATATTAGACTCTACTGCCGATAGCAGGTATAGATCAACACATTAACACACAAACTCAGCATTGCATGTATAAATCAATTGAAATTCACTTGTGATCTCAGCACTGAAGGTGTAGATCAAATAATCAGAATCAGACATACAAATCCTGTATTTGCAGGTATACAATAGTAATGTATGGAAACATAGCAGGTGTAGATCAACTGGAAAGCACATGTAACCTCAGCACTGAGGGTATAGATTAAATACATGGAAACAGCATTGCAGGTATTGATCAACTGAATAAAACATATAAACCCTGTATTTGCAGGTATACATAAATAATGTATGGAAACATAGCAAAGCAGATATGGATCCATAGAATAACACAAAAACCCAGTTTGCAGGTATAGATCAATTGGAATTAACATAAAAAGATGGCATTAAAGGTAACCCCCCCCCTAAATTACAGGCATAAATCACAGGTTGCACACCCCAAAGCCAGCCCTGGTGTCCACACGGCTCTCATAGAACCTGACCAGCACCCAGATAACAAACATAGGATTTGCCATCTTTGTCCCCAAACAGCCCAGCACAAGTCAACTTTGTCTCCAAACAGCCCGGCCTGTGCCATCTTTGTCCCATAAATACCCCGCATGTGCCATCTTGGTCCCAAGGGCTCAAACACCCTGCTAGTGCCATCGTTGCCTTTCCACAATTATATATCTGATACACAATCACTCACTAACTCACTATATATATATATATATACGGTATACGGGGATATGATAGAAACATTTAAATACTTAAAGGGAATCAACAAGATAAAGGAAGAGAGTTTATTTAAAAAGGAGAAATACTACCACAACAAGAGGGCATAGGCATAAGCTAGAGGTGCAAAGGTTTATTGGTAACATCAGAAAATATTACTTTATGGAAAGGATAGTGGACGCATGGAGTAGCCTTCCAGCAGAAGTGGTAGATGTTATTACAGTAAAGGCATTTAAGCAAGCATGGGATAGGCATAAGGCCAAGCTAGATATAGGATAAGGGCAGGTACTAAAGGAAAGTCCTCAGAGGTTGGGCAGACTGGATGGACCTACTGGTTCTTATCTGCCTTCACTTTTTAAGTTTCAGGACGTCTGGTTCGTCGTTCCAGGCCTCCACAGCGGCTGAGTCCCAGTGCCCCGGATGGACGGGGAGTGAAGGTGGTGGAGGTGACGGCGGCAGGAGGGAGCGGAGGTGCGGCCCGGCTGCATCGGCGGGCCGGGTAGTCCAGACGGGACAGGCGTCCCGGGAGAGAGAGGCCCGCGGCCTACAGCGGTGGCAGCAGCAGGCTGATTCCAGTGCCCCTGCGGACAGCAGGGGTGAAGTGGCGTTGCCGGTCCGGAGCAGGAGGAGCAGTTGGGCTGGGCTTGCAGCCGACGTCAGCCGGACGGGGAGCGGCGTCCCGGGGAGGAGAGGCCCGTGGTGTGCGCAGCGTGGGAGCCAGGACTTACCTGGGTGCTCGGAGCCTGGAGGAGGTGCGTCACGGGGCCGTACGGGTAGCTCCTAGAGCTTGTCTTCCAGCTCTCCGGTGCAGAAGAGGCCCAGGAGCGGCGACGGGATCCAAGTGCGGCAGGACGGCCGTGCTCGGGAGGTGCTGCGGCCTGCGAGGTCTGGAGGCCGGCGGACGGCTGGTGCTGCAGCCAGGCAAGTTCGGGGTTCTGCGGATCGGGAGGGGTTGCAGGGGGGGCCTGTGAGGGGTCCCCCTTCTGGTGTGCGTTCCTGGGGGGGTCAGGTGGTTCGACGTCCGGCCCCCCGTGATTTGTCTGCATCCCCCTCCGGTCGGGGGGTGTAGGGGGTCCAGTCCCTTATCTTCCAGGGGGTCCAGACGGCTTCAGGAGGATTCTCGGTCTGCGGATGGCGTGCAGGGGGGTCTGACGGCGCCCCTTCTCAGATGTTAGGTTCGGTGGGGGCAGTATTTCTGGTCGGTCTGCGGCGGTTTCTCAGCGTAGTTCTTCTGTTCGGCGGCTGTCCCGTGGGGCTCTGGTTTTTGGCGCTGGTCAGGATGGTTCTCCTGTTCGTGGCCGTTTCCCTGTTCGGTCTTTTGGGGGTTTTAGGTATAGTCGGGGGTCCCGTGAGTCCTTCCGGTCCTGCCGGTCTGGGTCTGTTTCCGTCGTGGTTGCCGGTGCTCCTACTGGTTCGGCGCGGGGGTATAATCGGTCTCGTTCTCGGTCCTCCGTTAGGTGTGGGATGCGGGAGGCGGGGTCTTTATCTGCAGGTTTATCCAGGGCACTTTCTCGTTCCAGGTCTGGCTCAGAGGTGAGACGCCGGGATTCCTCGCAGCCAGAGCGAGGCAGCTTCTTCTGGGGTTTCAAGACCGGCGGGTCAAGATGTCACGGCTCGGCGGTCCGGCACGGCCGGGGGGTCTGGTGGTGAGTACCCTCAAAATGAAATCAAATAGCTGATCACGAATGATCAAGTCATTTGAAATCTCTCTCGGGACAGAAACCTCCAAGCAGGGACAGGGTCTTATATTTTTGACATCTTCTGCTACAAAAGCCACCAACCATTTAGAAGACCACATTTCAGCATAGATGTAGCATAGATGCAGGGGAAAGACAGAATGGGTGTTTTCATTTAATAGACATGGTTGGAACGGAGATTCAGCATGTAACCAAACTTGTTGTTTAAGGCTCTGAGTCTTTTTTATTGAACTAAAATAAGGGATGAAACGAGGCATCACAGGATATGTTTCTTCTTCGAGCAACAGCTCTTAAATGAGAGCAGTAGCTGCAGTGTGACATATTGTTTACAGTGTCACAGGGGGCATGATGTCACAATTGCTTGGGATCCAAGGAGCATGTTTCTCTTGGTATACCTGCTCTTGAAT
>VKOC01020432.1:0-10591 GCA_009364415.1 Spea multiplicata
AGTGCATCATGTTTTCAGAGCATTACTTCCTCATATAAAGTGCATAATATTGTGTGATGGATAATTCATCATTATAAATGAATAGTCCATACTTGATGAATCTCATTCAAATGAAACAAAAAACCAAAGTGCAAAGTGAAATTCAAAGCTTATCAAACTGTGATTTTTTTTTTTTTTTTTTTTTTTTTTTTTTTTTTTTCTGCGCGCTATTCAGTAATAAATGCAAGAATATCGAGATCTGTAGTTAAGACCCCCCTTTCTTAGTAACGTCTGAATCTATAGATCCACTCGGTCTCTTTCTTCGCCAACATCTGTTTCAGATCTCCACCTCTCCAATGGGGTGCCACCATATCTATTCCTATAACTCTAAATTCGGCCAGGGAAAAATCTTTACACGTATTGCAATGTTTGGGGACACTGTGTTTCAAGCTGTTATTGCGTATGCCCCCAAGATGTTCGAGGCCTCTCACTTTCAGTTCCCTTGTGGTCCGTCCGATGTACTGGACGCCACAACTACACTGTAAGAGGTAGATAACATTCTTAGATCCACAGTGGATCTAAGAATGTTATCTACCTCTTACAGTGTAGTTGTGGCGTCCAGTACATCGGACGGACCACAAGGGAACTGAAAGTGAGAGGCCTCGAACATCTTGGGGGCATACGCAATAACAGCTTGAAACACAGTGTCCCCAAACATTGCAATACGTGTAAAGATTTTTCCCTGGCCGAATTTAGAGTTATAGGAATAGATATGGTGGCACCCCATTGGAGAGGTGGAGATCTGAAACAGATGTTGGCGAAGAAAGAGACCGAGTGGATCTATAGATTTCAGACGTATAAGAAGGGGGGTCTTAATACAGATCTCGATATTCTTGCATTTATTACTGAATAGGGAGAAAAAAAAAAAAAAAAAAAAAAAAAAAAAAAAAAATCACAGTTTGATAAGCTTTGAATTTCACTTTGCACTTTGGTTTTTCGCTTTATTTGAATGAGATTCATTAAATATGGATTATTCATTTATAATGATGAATTATCCATCACACAATACTATGCACTTTGCATGAGAAAGTAATGCACTTAAAATTTGATGCACTTTAAGTATGATGCACTTTATAAATTAAAATAAATATAATGCACTTTATTAATTAATATATAGTACTGTAGTTGTACCTTCATACTCACCTGATATTGATATTAACTATCCTCTTCTTTTTAATGTGGCTACTGTTTATATTATACAAACTCCTCCTCTTTTTAATGTAGCTACTGTTTTTAATGTAGCTACTGTTTTTAATATGACTACTGTTTTAGAGAACATGAAAGACAAACGAAGCATGTTTTTATTCCATTTTATTTCGTTTATTCTATTTATAACATATATGGATTGCTGAAGGGAAGTCTGCCCGTTTTTTCGAACCCAGAGAGTTTTTCCGTTTTGGACTTTTTTGGGGCAAGCCGTTATGTTTTCCTTCGCCCAACCCGGAAGTGTGCTTCGTCAACTACGCATGAAGACATCCATGGATACTTACAGAGACGCAGCGGCGTCATGACGCACACGGACGGGATGACGCGGCTAGGACTCGATCCTCCACGCACGCAACGCGATGACGTACCCGGAAGCACCCATATAATACGGACCACAGACTTTTCGAACGGTTAATTTGATTTTGTTCTGTTTTTAATACGTTTATTTTACTATTGGTTTATTGTCTCCTGAAGAAGCCGACGTGCTATCGGCGAAACGCGTCGAGACCAATAAAATTTTACATTTTACAGCTGTTTCCGGGAGTTTCCATTAACTTGGCGTTTGCACATTACTCTTTGAGTTGTGCCACTTCATTCATGTAAGTGCAGTTTGGATTTTCTCTATTGTGTCTTTATGATACTGCACCATTGTGGTTCTCCTTGGTTTTACAGCTTTCAAGTGTACCCATCCGTGGTTTGATGAGCCTTATATCCCCAGCCCACTTGTGAGTGGATCTTATATTTTATTTTCAACACTGGATTTATATATTGCACTATTGGTATTTGTTTTTTGTTCCCCCATGTATATGCGCTCCACTATTGGTTGTTGAATTTCGCTCACACTTTGAGGAAGAGTGTTCGTGGAAGCTGCTTTTAGTGTGGGGAAGTATTTATTGGTATTTTATTATTATTATTTTTGATTTCACGTGGAACATTTGTTTTTTCTGTTTTTTCTGTTTGCACTAGTTTATTCTTCATAAATGTTGACAAGGTATCTACCACACTAATTATTCTCAAACCAAAGTTTCTTTGATTTACGTAATAACAATCCATCTGGAGTCTGGAATCCACAATTGAGACAGGCCACGGATATAATAAAAGTGGACTTGTTTTCAACAAATTACTAGTGGCAAGGTCCTCTTGAGAATAACATTCTGTGTGAATGTGTGGACGAATATTTATTGTCTTTTTCTGTATTGTATCTCCACAATGTTCATTTTCCAATCTCATAAAGATAAATAACTATCCATTATTCAGGACCAACGCATCTTTTGCAGAAAAAGCTCAGTAGACTTGGATTTTGTGAAATGAAGTGAGGAGCTGTCTACTCTCCTACAATAGTGAATAGTTATCCCGGCGCTTAGCAGTCCTAGCAGCATAAACTGACCATTGTGGCATTAGCAACACCAGTTACCGCATGCAATTCAACAACAATTAACACAAGATTTCTGATGGCTGGTGTCCATTGTCACTACAGAAAACATGAAGGAATTGTCCGTGAAATTAATGGACCTTCAAGAAGAGGAGACCTTTGTCACAGTTGAAGTGCCTAGTGATTCCACTTACTTAAATCATCCATTCTGTTTTAATATTTTTAATTTGTTCCTTCTTACTGTTTTTTTCACATGTGTATTTTAATATTAGTGATGTATTTAAAATGTTACACAGTGTCCAAAGACGAGAAAAAGGATAATATTTGTTTTCTCATCCGGACAAGGGTTCATTTTATGAAGTACAACTTGGGTCCACTCAAGAGTATTATAATTTAATGTTTTATATATATTGTTTTTATTCTGCAGCAATATGAAGGGTAAACAGGACATAACAATTAGTATGTAACACAACAAGATCACATTCAGAAACAACAGGTGTGGAGGGTCCTGTTCAACTGTGCTTACAATATAGATGGATTTGTTAATTTAACTATCTCAGTATTAAACTCAAATAGTGATCTCTGAAAATGTTTTGAGATCTATTTATTAAAACCAATCTAATGTTGCTTACAGATTGAAAGAAGCAATCTGTGTTAAAAGTGTTAAAAACCCAAAGAAACTCTCAACTTTCTGTTCTCAGAACTTTTTGTGTTCTTCTTATTAAGTTATTCCTTGCCTTTTGTTAAATTATATAAATAGCTTAAGCATGATGTGCTCATTCTGTCTTTGTTCCTTGGAAAAAATATGTATACATATCACACTCTGCCATGAATATTATTCTCTTCAAATTGCTGGCAACTAGGACTAAATCTGAAGCTTTTCTCATAGTCTATTATTTCAGTGCAATACAAAGACATCTTATCAATAGGCAAGTTACTTCTTACATAGACATCACATTTAAAATGGGTCATACAATGAGGCATGTCCACCTTATTATAACAAAGATTTACTCTAGGGACTTAATAATTTGTATACTACATTTCACTGGGAACGTGATGGTACATGAGAGGGAGACACAGGATGCTGTCCCTTTAATCTACCTGGCAGAGGAGCGTAGTAACAAAAGAATAAGAATATACAGTTGGTCTGCTTTGAGCGTTTAACCATTATTATCAAAATAAAGAGACAGAAGTAAATATTGCTATTAGCAATATTTTAAAAAAAATAATAACAATAAAATAAATATTTTGCTGTCTTCTGTTGCAACATATTTAATGTCATTGATGTCATATGCAATTTCAGGTCAGAAAAGACCGTGATGTCCTTCAACTGTTATTCCCTCAAACATGTCCCTCTCAGGAGCTGAGTCATCAGTCAGCATGACCCTTCTGTAAATCAGAGCTTAGTCAATATTTAAAATGCTGGTTCACATGTCAATACCGCATGCCTCTGAATAAAGAAGACCACTAAGTCTTTACGTTTGATGCAAATAGATATGACTACAATTATGATACAATTACCTTAAGTATCATTCTCGGTAATGTTCAATTATCATTTTTCAGGGGATGCTTAATTGGATCATGTAACCCAAAAGCAGGCACTAAAAGATTATTGCTACAGACACAGAAAACATGTTGGTTGTATTATTATTATAATTATATTATAATATCTTATTATGCCTTGATAAGAAAGTGCCCAAGTAACATGCAAGATCTAAAGTTTGAATTATTTTCCAGTAATTAGCTTTACATAATTTCAATATTAATCTTATTTCAATGAACTAGTAGAAATATTGTGGGCATTTTAATTTTTGAGTTGCATAAAACGTGGTTGTAATTTTCACTATTTCAATATATCTGCTATATGCAGGATTCTGCATTATGTGTAACTCTAGTCCAAATGAGCTTACAGAAGTACACTAAAAAGACTGACTAGCTGACCAAATGTTGCCAGGTACAAGAGAGCACAGGTATGCTCTGGCCCCTTACGCAACTGCAATGGCAGAGTTTCTGTACATTAGTATAGAAATATCACAATGTGCTAGTTTGTAAAACAGATGAGAGAAGAAAGATGTATTATATGTACATTTTGTGGGTATGCTTTACCTATAGTCTAGAAATGAAAGCAATTAAGTAAGCTATAGGGAGGTGCAATCACATACATTCTTTTGCTACTGCATGAATATTTTTTGCTCAACAGTGGAACCCAGAACCAGATAAAGTGGTGTTGAAATGGCTAATTGGACAATATGGGGATTTTGATTGGCTAATAATATGTTTCCCATAAGTGCACTCAATTTCTGCAAGACGGATTACACCATTAGTGGGACAATGTACACATTTAAATACAATTTACTTATAAAATGTAGCCTTCTCGATGGTTTCCTGAAATTAGGTCCTCATATAGTACCTTTGAACCTTTAAAGTAAACAAACCCTACAACCCTTAATGTTGAGGAGAGGGAGGTGAATTGAAGGGATTAGTGACAGTGAACTGAGGGTTAAGGATGACATAACAGTTTCAATATATGACCTAGCACTTTTCCTGGAGTATGCAATTGATTGAGTGTGTGTTGACTTTCTAACTTTCAATATGTCTTCACATTAATATATCACTGCACTACCAATAAAATACCAATAGATTTTATGTTATTAAAAACCAGAAAGAAAACCTTACCGAAATGGAAAGGTCAAATGGAACACATACACATATTATATATATATATATATATATATATATACTATATTATGTATACATATATCAAATATTTCAGTAACCTTATACTTACTGGTTTGATATTTCTTAATAAGTAAAAGTACATGTCAAGAAGTACACCCTCTTTCAATTCTATGGTTTTACATATCAGGGCATAATTAAAATAATCTATTCCTTAATAAAGCCAAAGTGGAGAAGCCATGGCTTTTTTACACCTACACTAAATAAACTCTTACTGCTTTATATGAATTAAAATGCTAAGTAGCAGACTTGCCCTTGATCATCAGTAAGTGTGAAGATTTAGCAGTTTGCTGTTCTGGAGCATTCAGGTGTGTGTGTGTGTTGATTATTTGGGCTTGTTTTGCAGGCACAAGACATGGGAATATTGCAGTTATTGAGTCTACCATGAACTCCTCTGTATACCAAAGTATTCTAGAGTCATATATGATGTCATCTGTCTGACAGCTAAAGCTTGGCCGAAATTGGGTTATGCAATAGGGCAATGATCCCAGGCACACCAGCAAATGGCTGAAAAGGAAAAGAATCAAGGTGTTGCAATGGCCCAGTCAAAGTCAAGACCCCAACCCAATTGAAATGCTGTGATGGGTCCTTAAGAGAGCTGTGCATAAACAAAAGCCCGCAACTTCAATGAACTGAAGCAACATTGTAAAGAAGAATGGGCCCAAATACCTCCACAACGATGTGACAGACTGATAAAGTTATACAGAAAATGATTACTTCGAGTTATTGCTGCTAAAGGTGGTTCTACAAGCTATTGAATCATAAGGTCTACTTAGGTTTTCACACATGGCTTCTCCATTTTGGCTTTATTTTTGTTGAATAAATGATGATGTGGTATAATATGTCATGTGTTGCTGTTCATCTGAGGTTGTTGTTACCTAATTTTTAGAGCTGTTAAGGAACAGATAATTATTATTATTATGCACTGATATATAAAATTCTAGAATCCAAAGAGGGTGTACTTTACAATTGTAAATGTCTAATAAAATAAGGCAACTTAGAATCTTGCCTCAAACGCAGGCATGGGGAGATAACCTCTGAAAGAATCCTGCTCAATCAGTGTACGCCTTTCCATTTCTATCACTCCCATAATGACTGTTTAGAGACCTGTACTGTTTGTGCATACACACTGTACATGTTGTAAATTATAAATGCAAGTGGTTTATGACATTACATGTTTAGAAATAATACATAACTATACTCCAACAATAAGCATGGTCCATATGCCATGCTACGGTGAGAATGTTCTATAAAATTTACAATAGATTGATTATCTGGATGATGTAATGATGTATTATCCATATTCAGTAATCCATTGTATGCAGTTTTCTGTGTATGAGTTTTTCTATGACTTATTCCAGAAAATGTGAACATGGTAAGATTTGTGTACACTATGATTGATGTAAAATCAGTAATACTCGTAAACTCAGGCTGATACATATATCGCCTGCTGCTCTGAGCACCACAATGAATGCATTCTAGAGAGGGCAGCAACAAATGAAAGGTCTCCAGTGCCTGGGGCTTATACATTGTCATAGCTCTAACCTGCTTACATTATTAAAGGAAAATTCTACAAGTCATGACAGTGTTATTAGCCTCTAAATGTCATATTAGTGAGAATAAGGTTGGCTTCAACATAGAAAATAAGTGAATAATCGTATTACAGTTACTAAGCTCAATGATACTTGTATATCAACATAATTACAAAATAAAAAAGATAATTAGTGTTGCTGTATACATAACAAACTTTCCTGTTGGTTCCATAAATAATGTTGTGAAGAAATCTAGTGATTGTGTGGTAGATTTCAATGTGAAATTTTCATGGACAAAATAATTCATAAAATAACAAGGGGTATTTTATATAAACCAACAATTGATATTGAACTTAACAAAAGGCAACATTCACCATGAAAGTTATTATTATTTTTAATGTTTAGAAGAGTTAATTTCCGTAATGTTTTTAGAGAAAACCAGAAAATTGACCTATCACTCGTGGGTAAACGAAAAGAGATCTTACTATTGCAAAACAAACTGTAGTCAAGCCTTCTGTAAAAGAAGTCTAATTGGACTTGGTGAGTAAAAACCGTGCAGATATTTTATTTTATATTCATGTGTGTGCAGTTTCAGGACATAACATTATTGCTTCCAAAATATACTTTGAGATGAAATATCATTGAGTCAGGTACAAATGTATATTTTAAAAGGATTAACCAGTGACTAGTAGAAACCAAAAAGCTTTACTTCTTCTGGCCTTTTTGTTTTCAGAATAAAGATTATATTAATGTTTTAATTTTTGAGGCTGTTGGGTAGATACACTGGAAATTATATACTGCTTGAAAATGTATTGATTAGAAATAAACCCCATACTCAGCACTATAAATGTGACATCTGGCTGATATGCCAAATTGTTAGGACAGTACTGGCATATTCTGGACAGATGGCAGCTTGGAGTCAGGCTAGCCCACAAGGGACAACATTACCTACACAGGAATAGAAGTAGTACTGCTTTAACACACCCTACAGAAGATGAAAACAGTCTGGTTATGCATTTGTTTTTTTTTCTGCAGAATCACTTATATTTAACCCCTTAATGACAAAGCCTGTACATGCACAGGCTCAAAATGCATTGTTTTCAATGGGTTTAGGGACCGCCCATTGTCCTTAGGGGGGTGAATAAAATTCATATCGCTACACCCATTGCTTTATTTTTGTCAGTGGTTTACAAAGTAGCTCAATATTGGCTCAAAATTAGGAATGCTATCTAGGGGGGATCTTCTGAACATAAAATGTATCTTTGACATAAAACAGCCATCTGGTCAATTCCATACAAATGTTCCTGAGGTTTTCATCGCTGCTGAGATATTAGGAGTATGTGGCTGATTGCAGACAGCTCAAAGGGTTCTGGCAAGCTTTCAAATCAGTTTCGAGAGACATTTGTTTTTGGTGAAGGTAAAGTGGTCCAAATCGTTTTTTGTTTTGTTTTTTTGTTTTAAACTTCCTTGTTCTATTTAACAGTTTTTTCTTTTTATCTTTTTTCTTTGGTTCGTCACGATAAGGATACAGAAAGAAAAAAGAGGGGTCACAAATAATACAGTGTCAGATCCATGGTAAATTTCAAATGACAAACATATGCACACAGTGCATGTGAAGGGGTGCAGAGCCAACACAACATGAATGTCATATAATAAATATAAATAAGAGTATGTATAAGTTGAGGATATGTAGCAAAGAGAACGAAAAGCATGAGTAGTGCTCAACATTTGAGGAGAATGACACAGTATCAAGTAGAGGTCCACAAAGAGGAGGTGAGATGATAATGTGTGTGTCAGCAATATGGTGAGGTGCAGAGGTTCTCGTCACGAGGTAAATATGACACTATGTATCCATTGACGTGAACGCGTATAAATGAAGTCCGAAATGAAACAGAACCTAACAAACAATAACAAATAAACCTTCTGCTCATCCTGCGTGGTGGGAAAATAAAAATAAAAAGGGGGAGGGGGGGGTTGCCCATTATTGAACACCATGATGTGCACAGTGACAGAACCTATGCAGGTACAATTGGAGTTCTGCCTTGAAGAAGTTGGAGACTGTACCACGAGGTATGTTGGAAAGCGGATTGGATCAATACTTGTGTGTCTGTTTTCAATGTGGAAATGAATGTGCCCCAAGTGTCAAAAAATTTACTGGTGGATTTTTCTTTTGTCAGCGTGGCATCTACCCAATCCATCCGGAATAGGTAAAACAATTTGTCTTGGAAAAGAGTGAGAGTGGGTGGTTGAGGTCGGATCCAGTGGTGAAGTATACATTTACGGGCCACAGCAGTAACAATATGTGTGAGTTTTTTAGAAGAACGACTAGTAGGACCAACCATACCAAACATCGCCACCTCAGGGGATAGCGGAAACGATACAATCTTGTGGTTCAAAACAAAAGTATGTACTTGGGACCAGAAAGTTTGAATTAAAGGACATTGCCAGAAACAGTGAAAGGAGTGTGCGTTTTCAGCATTGCATTTAGGACAATTAGAGGTTGGCCGCAAACCCAGTTTGTGGAGACGTTCAGGAGAAAAGTATACATCATGAGTTATTTTATAAGCCATTTCCTTATACGTCGCCACTGGCAAAACAGAGGAGGCGGCAACGGTAGCTTTACATATGTCATCTCTGGTAACTGTCGGTATGTATTTTGTCCATCTGTCCAGTCCACCAATCTTGTCTGTCGAGTCACATGTAGATCGAATAAACTTATATAAAAAACTGATGGAAGGTGTATGTCCTCTATGTTCGTAAATGTGCCTGTCAAGAAGGTTGTGCCAGTCATGGCGGGTGAAATGAGCGGTGACCGAACCAACATAGCTTTGAAGCTGTAGGTACGCAAACCAAGGAATCTGTAGGTTAGGGAATTTATCTCGACATTGACTCAGTGTAAGAATGCGTTGGTTAGACTCATCAAGGAGATGAGAAATTGATGTGAGACCCATGGCGTGCCACGTGGTAAATGGGAGTGAGGAGCGTCCCTCCTGGAAGGCTGGGTTGTGAACAAGCGGTAAGTGAGAAGTGTATTGCCAATTGAGGTTGAGGAGGGTACGAAGCGATTTCCAAGCTCTAATCGTGGAATATAATAAAGGATTTTCCCTAACATTTTCCGGTAATAAAAGATATGGCGTGTGTAATAAGACGGATAACATATGCGGAGTGCATAATTGACTCTCAAGAGAGGTGTCTGTAAATTTGTGGGATAGTGACAACCAATCAATTGCATGTCGGGAAAGAGCAGCTATGTTATAGTGTTTAATATCCGGGAAATTAAAACCCAAAGACTGCGGTGTGTGTTTAAGTTTATATAAGCCAATCCTGGGTTTCTTTCCCTTCCAGAGGAAGAGGTTAAAATGTTTATCCAAAAATTTGAGATCCGTAGATCTGATTAAAAGGGGTAAGGATTGTATGGTGTAAAGAAGTTTAGGGAAGCTAATCATTTTAATAAGATTAATCCTACCCGTCAGTGTCAGGTGTAACGCGTGCCACAATTTCAGTTCATTCGTAACCTCCTTAATGATTCTAGAAATGTTTAATCTGTAGAGTAGACGTGGGTGTTTCGGTAAAATTATGCCTAGATATTTAATCGAGGTTGTCGCCCAATGAAAGCCAAAACTAGGGGCATCCGGAGGCAAGACAGAGGGGCCCAAATAAAGCGCCTCCGATTTGTTGACATTAATTTTAAAACCTATCACCTCTC
>VKOC01020435.1:0-72034 GCA_009364415.1 Spea multiplicata
CAGCATATCTCGGGGGGGGATAGAGTGGCAGCATATCTCGGGGGGTACATCTTCAGGACAGAGTGCTTTAAAAAAGCACCTAACTCTTAGGGTGCGGCCTATACTCAGGTGTGGCCTATATCCGAGCCAATACGGTATTTTTCTTAGAGCTAGGTTTTGGATACGTTATGTAGTAATGCAAAGGCATATAGTTGGTTTATATTACATTAAGTTATTTTTGTGTGGAATACCATCTCCTTTACTGCAAAAGACTAATGCGGCCGCACATATCCAGTCGATGACCACCCATATTGTTGCAGTATATGGATGAAGAAAAAGATAAGTATGCGTTGCCTCCAGTTGACTGGGCATTCTCCTGCTTTTGCTAGATCGCCAGTCCCGCCCCGTTCAAGTGTATTGGAAATGTACGTGAAATGTATATGTCCAGGTTAAAATGGCAAGTGCAGTCACCCTTATTATACAGCATGTGTAGGTCTTGGTACTTATTTTAAATCTCTCTTACCATCTTGCATATATTGAAATCAAATTGTGTCTTTTTTTGTTTTTAAATTATAACCAGGAAAAAAGCTCATTTAGCATTATTTAGCCCTTAATTAGATTTTTTATGCTTTTGCAATGTTTTTTTTCTTGTTTCCACATTACAGAGTGCACAACATGTTATTCTCTGAACATGTTGCTTAGCAACAAAACTCTGGCTAATAATCTGTTCCACCTGATTGCAGTTGCCATTGCACAGAACGATCAAGGTAAGGTGAGTGACCATGTAATCAAAATAATTACCATACAATCCCGGCCAGATGTTTGTTTTTAAAAAAATAGGAGTTTCTGTTGCCTAAAACATATTATATTAATCAAATAAAAAAAAATAAAATAACCAAGATTTTTTTAACCAGTATTTAACAGTACAAAATATAGCATTATAGTGTCCTGCATAATGGCAATATGTATTTATTCTGTATACAAAATAAAACATATGCAATAATATTTACACATAAGAAGTAAGCAAAGCATACATTTTGGATCTCAGGATCTGTAGGATTTTTCCTCCCCTTTAAACTGCATCTACCCTATTGTTAATTTGGTTATTGTTCAGGCAGCCTTTTAAAGGTGGGTAAGGAGAAACAGAGAGAACTTCAGGACATGAAGTAAATCTGTACAATGGGTAAAGTGGACATAACAAGTAGCGCATAATAGTTTACCTTACAAAAGCAAAAGGTAAGGCAAGCTTGCAATGCAGAGTTGGTATATGTTACACAAGATGTAAGTGTCTCTCAGCTACTTAAGTGTAGTCCAGTGTTAATACTAGTTGAATAAATAATATCTCTGGGCATAAGTACAGTTCTATTGGTAGTCAAGACGAGAGATAACGAGGGTGTGAACAAGAGCTTTGGTTGCATATTGCGTTAGGATAGGGCAAGTGTAGGCAGCTTCTTTTTTTTAAAAACAAACAAACTGGATGTATGGGGTGAATGAGAAGTCAAGTGTGACACCAAGAAGGCAGTGAGCTTGTGGGATGGCAAGATGATTGCACCATTGACATTAAGGGAATTGAATGAGCCTTGCAAGATTTCCAAGAGAAAAAAAAAAGCTTCTCTGAAACACCACAAACCTTCTGAAAGCCACCATCCAGAGCCACGCTTTATTCAAGATTGAAAAACAAATATTCAATCTCATTTGTACTACCTTGACAGATCTGCAAGCAAGTTTATTAATTCATATTTTGTCTTAGAATTATTTTATTTTCTCTATTTTTTTCGGGACATTTTTTTCCATTTGGTTACTAATCCTTCTTTTCCTCACCCCTTTTGCTTCAATTACCCATATTATTCCTTTAGAATGTAAGCTCACAAGCAGGGCACTTATAAGACCATCATTCTTGCTAGAAACTTTGTGTAAAAGTACTAAGGCTAGATGGCAAGCTCACAAACTGTGAGCTCACAGACTCCCGTTGGTTCTGCATGCATAAGTGTATACTATGTATGTGTTAAGCACCCCCCATGTAAATTGAACACCGCTGCAGAATTTGTTGGCGCTCAATAATAATAACAATAATGATAATAGTAATTGAAGGAATGTTAGCATTGGAGGTAGGGAAGATAACATCTAAAAACCCACTTCTTCAGAGACGCATACCATCTTAGCTGCTAGAACATCCTTGTCATCGATACCCCCCCCCACAATACCTCTCACCCTTCCTCTATGCCTTATGTTTGTCACCCCATTTTTCCCTCTAGATTGTAAGCTTGCGAGCAGGGCTCTCCACCAAATGTATCGGTTTGTCTTAGTCTGTCAATTCTTGTCTTGTCATATCCCTTGAATTTATGTATTGTATTAAGCGCTGCGTAAACTGTTGGCGCTATATAAATAAAAGATAATAATAATAATAATAAGAAGTACTGCTTTAGACAGATTGAGTTTTAGGAATCATGCAGACATCCAGTTAGAAACAGAGGCAATGTAGTTAGTCTCATTGTCTAAGAGGGAGGGAGAGCGATTAGGGCACAATAGGTAGATATGACATTGGCATACCGGTGGCACTGAAAGCTAAATGATTAATTTAGTTGGCCAATGGAGTTAGTGTTAGGAAAACAGGTGTCCTAGAACTAAGCTGTGGATACACTGACCAAGAAGGGAGGGTGAGAGGAAAAGTTACTGAAAAAGTGTGATGCTGAAGGTGTGATCAAAAAGTTAGGATGTGAACCAGGAAAGAGAAGTGTAATGGAAGCCAAGACTGTGAATGGTTTGAAGGTTACAACGGAATAATGAAAAAGGGGCAAACTAATGTTCGGGCATTCTCTGCCAGCTGTCCTAACTAGAAACAATATTAAATTGACACTCCTAAAACCTATGATGAGCCCTCATGTTAGCTGATTCCAGGTACTAGGATTAGCAATGCATGGTAATAGAGCCCTGCTTGCGTAATAAGCAGCAGTGGTAATAAAAGTGAAATATACCCCAAAACTCATTTTTGCCTCCAATCCAAAGTTTTGCAAAAATTTTGCTCACTTTATAAAATAAAAAAAAAACATTTATAATTCATACTTAATGACATACAAAAAAGTGGTATAAAAAGAAAGCCCCATTTCTATTTGAAAAGAACAATATATAATTTGTGTGGATACACTAAACATGAAAAATGGGAATCAGGGGTGAACCAAGATCTGATAAAGAAAACCCAAAAGACTCTGGTTTGAATAGTCCGCCTTTGATTTTGTTTCTGTAAAATCCAAATTTATGGCACCAGAAAGGGTAAACTGTCCATACAAATACAACAGAGTCCATGACAAGATTTTGAAACGGAATGGCACATGTAGGGCCTCAGGAGAGGGCTGGCATGTACAGGCCCAGGGGGGAAATAAAGCCAAGTGGCCCCATCTGCCCCTCCTCTGGTAACTCACATACCTACTGGCACACATATTTACACACGCACATTACGTTACGTGACCCTGCTGTGTTCTCACCTTTCTGCGAGTGGCCTGGTCGAGGTCTTTTAGTAAGAATTTTGGACTGGTCCAGGGGGGCAGTTGCCCCTTGTTCCCTGTGCAGGGTATTAAATTGAAACATACAAAAAAAAAACAGTTGCAACCTAATATTGCTCAACATCTGCGTGTCACATCAGTGACAATAAATTATAAAACATTTCCAGTGATTAAAACAGATTCCATTAAAAGGGCCGAGGTTCAACACCACCAGATTTACACAAGTTGCATACTATGTGTGCTATCAACAGCATTGTCAGAAAACCTCCATCAGGAATAAAGGATCCGTCAATGTTCATGTTTTGTTTGTACTTTACATGTAACTATGTTGCATATATAGATTTTCTTAAATTTAAGAGGATGTTTTATTGTATCACTTGGGCATATATTGCCTACTTATTTGTCTATCCTTAATAATACTGCCCTGTTTCATTTGGGTCCACTATCAAGAAGAATTTGAGCCATACTACCTGTGTTGTAATCTTGTTGTTTGTATGTTTTTCATTTATTTTCTATCTATCAGTACAGATTTACACTAAGCAGGAAACTAGTTTTTGTTAATTGCACACGGTGCCTTCTTTTAACATAGTGCGTCACATTATCACATACTTCAGGTTATCCACTGGCACTGTTCTCACCATGCAATCCATTCATTAACAAATCATCTTGTACAGAACAATGATTCATGCCACATCTGTACAACATAATTTATTGTAGTCTGCCCAAAGTGAAAACTATTTGTCAAGCCACTTTTACTTAATGCCTTCTGTCTTTGAATCAGACGAGAAACAGTTGTTACATATATTAACATCCGATATATTTTATTTTTAATAAAGATGTAATCCACAGGATTATTCTCATTATATTTCTCCAAAGCAAGTTGGAAAGCTGATACTTGCTGATTTGCAGGCTACAAGTTTGCATACAATTTGACCTTCTCAAGTTTTGCATTTTCTCCAACAATTTAATGTCAGTGGACTTGCCTGGAGTTACCAGAAATCAATTAGGCCATACAGTATACATAATATACTGAAGAAAATCAGCATTGGGTTTATTCTATGAAACAGGAGTTTGCTGGAGAGTCGTAGTTTCACAATGCATTTTGAAGGGCCAACCCCAGCAAGGTTTTCCTGCCAGAAGACCTTTTGTTGGCCCTGTTTATTGTATAGGGACAAGGACAAGTCAGTCTCACCAATGGAGAATGCATATTAAAGTAATATGCATTTATTGGCTGAAAGAACAAAATAAGCAATATGCTCCAGAGCTACTGTTCACTGCCCCTCCAAGTTTGATGTTTGCACCAGTTTTGGGCGCTTAAAGCTTAAAATTAATTGGTACACTTTCCAGGCATTGCATATGAGAGGTTTTTCAGACCCAATATGACTTGAGTGTGAGCCATCTATTTAATACTATATAAAACATATCCTATTGACTGTTTGATTTGCGTTTAATTTATCGCTAAAATAATTTGAATCCTTACATTGATGTGGAGTGCTTGCAATATCTGTCATTCAGGAAAAAAAGTATTAATTGCATAAGACCAAGTTTGTTCAACCCTTCTAAATACTCATATACAGGGGTAAATTCTTTAACATCTTCTTTTGAATTAAAGCTGTTACTAGTGGGTTATATCTGCAATGGCCATTTGAACAGAATAACTTATAGTTTCTGGTGATGGAATGAAAGTATGGCTTTGTTTTCGTCCAGTAATGAAAAGGACTTGGGGAGGCCTTGTCAATTCTATTCCCTGCAAACACTGCCCCTACCAAAAGCATCCCACTACGTCTACCACTTGTCTCTCATATTTCCTACAGGCAGGGGTCCTACATATTTAATCATTCCAATATCAAATTAGTTATGGATTTTATAGACTGCAGGTGCTTGCAAAATATATTATAATTTATTTATGAGCAACAAACATTTACTTTGGAGCAGCAGCTTCCTCTAAAAGGTATTTTATTTTTTGCCAACAGGTGAAAGAATGCATATTAAAGTATTTATAATATCTAACAAGACCCCACCCCCTTGGCTTCCTGATACCGATAGGTTGTTTTAAGCAGCCAATCCATGGAGAGATTTGTTCCATCACAGAGGAGGGGACCTGCAGCTCTGGAGCTGTAACTTCTTCCTAAGATGAGTGCTTTTATATTGTTATTCTTTTAACCTTTTAAAAAATGCATATTTTTGGTGAGGCTGTCAGGGACATCAAACTGTCCCTTTAAGCATAGTACATTTTTAAAAACATATTAAAACAAGGAGTGATATTGGAAGCACGGACGATAGAACTATCGAGCATCATCAGCCAATGGCTTGCATCACTATAGTACCCATATACTAGTAAGAAAATTATAATCACATTATAATTTGTTTAAGGGATATATATAATTCACCCATTATCTTGAACAAAAAAAAATATCTGAGCATAAAAACTATCCATATGCAGTATAAACCTTTTGAATGGATACACTATAAATAAATAAATAAACCCACCACTGGCCTAAAAAAACCCAACAAAAACTCAAAGCGAAGGAAGCATGAATTCTGTTCTTACATACCTTTGTTTCAGGGATCCCTTGCTGATGTGACATTGTGGTGTCCGATATTGTAACAACAATATTGTTGGGTTATTAGAGTTCATATTTACCAGGACAGAAAAGTAAGCAATCCTAGCTAAAATGTGAGGCTTTTTTAGAAATTTAATAATAAGAATACATAATCCACAAAAATGGCATAATCACATAATGCTATTTCATTTGCTGTTCCCAAATCATTCTCAAAGGTAATACATAGTTAAAAAAAAAACCCAGATACCAAACACAAGTAATCAGCACGAGAAAAATTATAGGTGGCCTTCTCTTTTTCTTGCATAATACCCCAAACATGCACAAAAGCCAACTACAGTAATGACCACTCCAAGCAGAACAGCAATGGCATCTCCTTCATCCATGGCTTTGACCCCAGGAAGCATGAAACACAGGGAGACAAAGACAGCCACAAGTCTGTAAATCTCTCCGCTAATAGCCATGTGGAACTGGTTTGAGGGGTTTGGTCTCGATTGTACTGGCAAAAACAAGAGACAGAGTCTTCTCTGCAAAATCAAAGAAAACAAAAACAATTTTACAATTGGGTCATTCTAATACAACAGAAATATTATAATCTATAACTTCCCCATAATGAAATACTTAGAATAAAATGTATATAACTTAATGGGACCCTTCAGCTCCCATAAGCATATGATAGCTTTGTGGTTCCTCTAAATACTGGTATGATGTTGCTTTTGCATAGAGTTTCTGCCACTCCTCAACTATTTAACGTGTAGCAGATGTATTCATTGCATGTGATACACTTTAGCTCAGTGAAAGCTGCATGCAGGGGTCTACTCACAACCAGTCCAGTAAATGCAACCTTGTAAAAGAATAGCTCTTTGCGTTCAATGATATCAGTATGGTGTGTCCATTTAATTGTTAAAATGAAAAATTCTAAAAAAAAAATTGTAAACACCATATTCTTTCTTCTTATAGGTGGCAGTAGCCCTTACCTATATAGTCCAGTACTGCCCCCCAAAAAACAAATACGCAATCAGACCTTTTCTAGAGCCAGTTTTCTCTATCAAGTATCCTTTCAATTCTCCTGAGATACACAGTGAAATAAATTGAACTTGGCTTTACCAGCTGTGCTACGTAGTTAAACGACCTGGGGAAAATTAAGATTTTTTTTTACACTTTCTTCTGCAAGAGAGACAGCAAACCCAGCTTTATTTTTTGTAATAAAATCCCATGAAAGAACTAACATCTCACTGTATGCCTGCATCATAAGCTAAATTCATGAACCCTGTGAATAAGGCAGATTGGCTGCGCAATAAAGCCTCAGTAAAGTCTCCAATTTAGCCTCAAGCAGTGTTTAAAACCAATAATGCTTTACTATAACCTGCATGGGTAATTCAATAACAGAACCCAACAGACACAGGTCATGCCTCAGTATAAGCAGCTATAACCGAGGGTTTATGGTAAAACCTAAAATTAGTTTGATCATGGCCTTTCTCTGCCATTCTCAAATATTATTGAGAACACTGTGTACCGAGTCTTTTTAAAGTTATGCTTTAAGCATAAAACATTTTAAATGAGTTTTTCCATTTTCTAACAGATTAAGGGTAGCAGATACTCAGAAATACAATGCCTCGTATTGAAAATAAGAAGCTCCATACTTTAAATATGCAAAGAAGTATGCGTGATAATATTAATACTATTATGAAATAAACCGCTTCATTAAACATTATTGCTATAACTATTGATATATATATATATATAATATATATATATAAGCATTACATCTAACAAAATTAAATATCTGCGTTTCTGATATCTACTATAATAGTAAAATACAAAGACTGGCCAGTGTTAAAGTCGTGAGAAGATTAATATTAGTTGTAGGAGGCAAAGGAACATGTAATGGAGGGTGAAAAGCATGAATTAGTACCGTAACGGGAGGAAATGTGCCAATACTGGAACAAGCGCACACTTTAGTTGACCTTCTGGATATTAAATTAAAATGACAATAATGCAGCTTCAGTACACATAAAAAAGGCAAGCTGTCAACAACACTAGTAAAAGTTTTTCACGGGTTGACAGCAACACATATTGAGGGGATAAAAAAAAATGTCAACTCACAAAAGCACTTATTTGAAAAATGACTGCATTAACACAATTTTATAAATTTTTTTTAAATGACATGTTTTGGAGAGGGTTGTCCTGTCATCAACTACTCTCAAGGAGCAAGTAAACTGAATTTATGAGAGATCAGTGAAGCAAATTATGTTTGCTTTGCTGATTTTCAACAGGAAAGATTCTCCACTGCTTGTTGACTTTCTTGGCAGCGCCCTTCTGACATCAAGGAAGCAGCACATCTGAAACATATTCACAGGCTTTTATAGTGTGTACTCTACTTCAAGATTGGTTGAGGAGTGACTGACTGATGTCCTGTTGTGCCACCAGCATTCTGAACAAACAAAGTGCAGGGAAAGGGCAGAGCGCTTAGACAACTAGAATTTGACAGCATAGTCGACCTATCTAGTGTGATCATTTATTCTAATATAAGACTCCGACCATAATCAGTCCATGGTCTTGTTGTGAATTCAGAATTATCTGACTTAAGCATTTCTGAAGCACATATAAATTCCTCACTGTATTAGCCTCTACCAATTTTAAACAATTTTCCACCTTCTATGAACTCTACCTCTAAATGTCAATATGCTTCTGGAGATGGGGACACAATACTCTTGGTGAGGGGTCTGACCAGGGATCTGTAAAATGGAATAACCACCTCTCTTTTTCCTACTACTATGTAATGTACTGTAGTTTAGAATTCAGAAAAACTTTATTTAATGTTGCTTATTTTACCCGCAGACTGCCATTGCTGTCAACTGGACAAGTCCTGCATATACAATAGAATTGTATCTTCATTATGTTTTTATTAGTCAAAGTGTCAGGCTGGGTGATTGATACTGAGCCATTCTATTGTTTACCACAAGGACACATGATAAGAAGGCAGTGTGTTTTTCTTAGTAAGAGTATGACTTGTATGCTTATGTCCTAAAATATAGCATGATCGGCTTGCAGGAGACGCGTTTCACTGTAGCATTTTCAGCAGGTAAGTGAGGTAAAGAGTGATCTTAAAGTACTTAACCTATCATTGGTGAAGCTGTTTGGGACTGTCCCTTTAATCACTGTCATTGTTATTTAAACATAAATTACACATTTATAAAGCAAATACAAATGTAACAGGAGAATCATCAAAACAGTATCCAGTGTTTCCAAAATAACATCTCTATAAAACACATTATTATTATTATTATTATACACCTATTGGCATTGTGAAAGTCTACATAAATATAAGCTTTTATCCACATGGTAAATGCTAGGAGATTTTGTGCCATCGAAATGTATTTTTAAAACGGAGCAGGACATATTATTTATCACCATGATCTACTGTAATGCACTGTGCTGCATTAAAAGGTGTGCTTTACTGCCCTGTCCTGCAATCCAAGCAGGATTTCAATTATGGGAGTTACATACAATAACGTGTTTAAAAGGACAGCTTAGTATCCCCGGCACCCCATCCCTACAATAAAAGAATATGTATTCTTTCTAAATAAAAATTAAATTAAAAATAATGCACCTCCAGACCTCCATTCCTCCATTTCTCAATCACTTACAAGAAAACATTCCTGTTGAAATGAAGTTACGTACATGTGCAAGCGGGTCAGAACAGTATCCCGTGTGCATCCTTTGCCAAACCAGCGCCGCAGCTAACTGGAGGGGAGTATACTTACATGCAACGGGAGTGTGTAAAGGGGCAAATACATATGAAGGGGATTTTGCAGAATCTTCCTATGCATTTGCAAAATGGACAATACATAAATGTAAAGGGACCTCTCAGCTATCATATGGAATAAAGGGCATAGAAGAAGATGAGGATGGGTCAGTTATTGGCATGAGTGCTTGCTAATGCCAGTAAGGCAACAACACTGGCTGTCTTTGCTTGCACAAAGGCACTCACACTCAACTTTCTCCTTTTTAGCTGAATTCAGGGATGAACTCAGTGCCACCCAGGTCACGTTGTGTACAATGACACTTGTCATTTAGGCTGGTATTATCAAAGGAAACAGGCCCCGCAGCCCTAGTTGTAGATGATTTCTTAAATCAGGGCCGCTCTTAGAAAATGTATATTTCCTGGTTTTATGATCAGCATAATTACATAATCTTACTGTTGTTTTCTCTCAGATACTTGCTTATGATTGGCAGCCTATATTATAGTGGAGCGAGGAGAAGGGAGAGGTCTGGCTCTGCCACAGGCTGCTCCCAATCTCAACCACCACGAGGTTAAGTTTTAAACTGCACATATCAATAATACAGATTGACAAATGAGAAATCACACTTCAATGGATAGCTTTAGCTATGTTAAAAGCTCCCTTTAACTATTACTTGTAGTGACCTAGACAGACAACTTACCTTTACCACTGTAAGCTAGCAGATGCTTATTTCCATGTGTCACATTAAGCAACTACTTTACAACCAATCTGCAAGAAAGAGAAAAACAGCTGTTGATAAAACACAGAAACTCAGGTCCCAGCTACAAATATATTGGGCTCAAGCATTTCTCCCACCCTGTACACGACAGCCACGCAGTGATCCTACCAAACAGAGGAAATGTAAATGTGACACACACCCGATCATGTGACTACCAATGGAGTCTGTAAACTCTGCCTCTCTGATAACTGCCGTAAACAAACAAACAGAAATCTAAGGCCAGGGTAGTACTTTTGAGCCAAACATTCATCTTTAGGAAGAAAACATTTAGCTTTACCTGTTGCAGACACCGTCTTTCAGGAAGCGATAGTAAAAGGGAGTGCTGTGTACTACAAATCCCATGATGCATCTCGCTCACCTAGTTCCTTAAAGCGAAATTGTTCCTACTAGGCAGGTCACGTGATTAATAGATTAGCGGTGTGTTGTTAGGGCCGGTCCAGACGAGTACAGATGGGGCGACGCTCACTAAATTGTTTGAAATATAACGCAATATTCGGATCTAGAAGGACATGCAAAGCCGAGATTGACTGCTTGGATCCAAATAATAGGTTCTGTGTAACATGGACTTCAGGGGCTGTTTGTGCTGCCGTATATATATATAGATAGAGATAGATAGATATAGATCTATCTATCTATCTATCTATCTATCTATCTAATCTATCTATATATAATGTGGATTCGAGGTAACAGTTATGTAAGCAATTGTTTGCATTGAAAGGGTAGTCATGCCCAATTGTCTTAATAAGGATTACCAAAGCAAATATCAATACATTCATGGTTATTTGTGCTTAAGGCAAATCTAGTAACACTGACATGTCGTATTATCTGCAGTGGCTTTCCCAAAAGCCTTCTATATAGTCAAATATATAATCCTTAATCTGATGTTTAAATTCTTGCATACTAAGTTCTGCTAAAGTATCAATAAAAGGTTCTAAGATCTGTAAGATCCTATCGTATCATAAAATGTCAAGTAAAGAGGAGGTTTCATAAGAACCATGCAAAATGTGTAAGGGTGGCTTTTGTGTCGGTAAGGCTGCATTACGTTCTTTTCTTAAAAGGGTATTTGACCATAATATGAACTTCAATCCCTTTAAATTTTCATTCTGTCTCGCTGCCCAATTCTAGCTATAGGAACCCCGCCTGCACCTGGCGCATAATATACTTGCCACCAGTCAGCTCTAGATCCTACAGATGCTGCAGGTGATGTCTATTTAGACCCCATTGCGCATGCTCTGAAAGTGCTGTATTTCTGCACCTGACTTTTCCCCCTCACTTCTCACTCGCCTCACTGTCAGGAATTGCATCGTGGATAGTGTCCCGTTGCCTAAAGCTTAACATCTCTAAGACCGAACTCATGGTAATCCCGCCACCTACTCTGTCCACTTCCTGACATCTCTAGTACCGTTGGCAACTGCACTATACAACCAACAGACCGGGTTTGCTGCCTTGGTGTCACCTTTCTCCTTCTTCATCCCTCACATCCAGTCCCTCACCAAATCCTGCCTCCTCCGCCTGAAAAACATTTCCCAAATCCGCCCTTTCCTCACACAAGAAACCTCCAAGTTACTAATCCACTGCCTTGTGATATCCCGCCTAGATTATTGCAACTCCCTTCTAAACGGTCTCCCCCTCTCCCGCCTTTCACCGTTTCAATCCATCCTCAACACTGCAGCTAGATTATTTTTTCTCTGCCACCGTTCCTCATCGCTGCTCCACTATGCCAGTCACTTCATTGGCTCCCCATACCCTTCAGAATCAAATTTAAACTTCTGACCGTGGTCTGTAGAGCCCTCAATGACTCTGCACCCCCTTACACCTCTATCCTCCTTTCCAAATACATCACTACCCGCCCCATTCGCTCCTTTCACGACCTGCGGCTATCTTCTACTGTTGTTACCTCTTCGAACTCCCGTATTCAGGATTTCACCCGTGCCGCTCCCCTCCTGTGGAATTCCCTTCCCCGTTCAGTCAGACTTTCTGCCTCGTACGCAACTTTCAAAACCTCTCTGAAAACCCACCTGTTCAGGGAAGCGTACAACATTCCTTTACAGTGCTCCCAACCATCAAAAGCTATCTGAACAATCAACAACTTCAACACATCACTGGAACCAGATCAACTCATCTCCATCCAAGCAGTCTTCTCCTATTGTCTCACTTCCCCTTAACCACTGACTGTTATTGATTACTTTGAATGTGTGAAACAGGCATTTTTTGTTACAAATAATGTTCATACGACAAACAAATTCACTAGTGTGTGTACATACATATATAGCAGGGGCATCCAACCTGCGGCCCTCCAGCTGCTGCAGGACTACATCTCCCATAATGCTCTTTCAGCTAAGGGGCTGGCTGGGGAGGATGGGCGATGTAGTCCTGCAGCAGCTGGAGGGCCGCAAGTTGGACACCCCTGATATAGACACACACTGACTTTTAAGTGGTGATCTCAGATTTCCTACGTCTGCATATGGCATTAATCATGGTTTTTATTTTATATGAAAAATACCTATGATATTTTGTTATACTGTATGTAAGAGCTGCTATCTTATTGCTGGTATACTTGTTGGAATAAATTTACTGAAAAACCAGCTTCCATTTTTTCAACTGAAAATAATCTCTAGCCCAAGAGGTATAATGTGCATACTGCTAAAACAATGTAGAGTCCAACACGCACATTATTGAGCTAGCAGTAGGCTTCTAATGCAATCTTCGATGAGGGTTCATGGGAAGTGAAGGAAAATTTGCATGAATTACCCTTGTTATGGCTTTGGTGAAGGCAGGAGCTGGGAAATATAAATTTGAATAATGGATAGATACCAGTGCTGGATTTAGTATTGCACAAACAAAGGTTCTTTCCTGAAAAATACATTGTAAAAGGAAGCATACAAATGCAACAACCGATGTGTCTGGGCTGCCCCAATTAAATTGTACAGCACTGCATAATTCATTGGTACTTAATAAATAATAGGTAATAATACTTACTAATGGGTATAAGGCATATATTCGGATAAATGGATTGTGTGATGAGTAGCCATTCCTGCAATCAAGAGTTAGTGTTTTGTATTGCAGACTGTCAATGACATTTCAGGGGGCATCAGCCAACTGCATCAGCATAGCTTGTCCATTGGTTAACCCCTTCGTGACAAAGGCTGATTTTACTTTTTGTACCCTTTGTGACAATGGCCTTTTTAACATTTCTGCGCTGCTTGTGTTTAGCTGTAATTTTCTTCTTTCCCGTTTACTGAACCCACACACATTAGATATTGTTTTTTTCAGGACAAGAAGGGCTTTCTTTAGATGACATTGTTTTGATTGTATCATATTATTTACTATTAAAAAAAGTATAAAATATGGTGAAAAATTTAGAAAAAAATGACTGTTTCTAACTTTTAGTTGAAAAATCTTTTACTCATCTATAAAAGGTAATGAAAAAACCTGCTAAATAGATTCTACTATTTGTCCTGAGTTTAGAAATACCCAATGTTTTTATGTTTTTTTGCTTTTTTCTACACATTATGGGGCAATAAGTGCAGGTAGCGTTTTGCTATTTCAAAGCCATTTTTTCCGAATCTGGTAATTCTTCCCCCCATGTGCCATTTCGGGTATCTTTGAACCCGGCCAATGCAATTTACCTCATCGTCATATATTTTTGAAAACTAGGGTATTTCACATGCTAGTATTTTAACTCTTTCCATGCACCATATCTACCACCATATCTACGCCTCCTAAACGCTTTTAAAACGGGCGTCCACCGCCATACAAAGTATGGTGGATGTTGACGCCCCGGGGAGGGGCCAGAGATGGCCCCTTTGCACCGATCATGGCGTTGCTGAATACCTCGAGGTCGCAGAGGCATTTCGGTGCAGAAAGCGAAAATAGATCGCTTTCTGCACCCGTTTAAAGACGTGCCGGTCCTGGCACGTCATTTGTCATTAAGGCCTTGATTTTCCGTGACGTGCCCAGACCGGCAATTGTCACCAAGGGGTTAATCAAAATGGCCAATATAGACTATTAAGTCTGTATTTTCTTTAGCCCCATTTATGCAGAACAGCAGGGGGGGATAAATAAACAGGATAAACCCACTTTTCCAAGAATGCTTGAAGAGTATATAAGGGGTTTTTCACTAATAAATCCATCGTGTTGAACTTGAATGATACATTCATGAATTGCATACATTAATCTTAGGAAATATATATATATATTATATATACACACACACACACTGATCAGCCATAACATTATGATCCCTGCACCGCTGCGGGGGATCTGTATCCTAACCCTGCCAGACCTCGATCTCCCTAATGTTGGGCTAGTTAGAGGGAGGTCGTGATCTCCCCAACCAGCCTTGCTCATCGGGCGCCTGCTGATCAGGGATAGTTGGGGAGATCACGATCTTGCACCTAGAGATTTGTGATTCTCCAGTCCGGCTTGGTAAGTTTCAGTACCCGGCGTATAAGACGACAACCGACTTTTGATTGGATTTTCACGGGTTAAAAAGTCGTCTTATACACCGGAAAATACGGTGTGTACATACATATATATATGGTATTTTTTTCCTTGTAAACAATCATCTATGGTCCTAAAATTACAGTGTTATTTTCTCTGCTAGACCAAAGAGGCTCAGCAAATGAATTTAACAATATGCTTCCTAGATTAAGTAAAATATATAGAATCAAAATGTGGATATTGAACTATTTCCTACCATGTGGAAAATCTAATGATTTTGATTCATAATGTGCAAAATCTCTCATTTGATACAATTTAGGAAAACAATAATAATAATAACTAGGTCGCTGAGCTTTATCTGATGATAGCCTGCAGGCCAGTACTCTTAATGTTCCTATTTTCCAATTTCTAAAATATGACTGTGTGCTCTGTACAAAAAATAGCAGCTAAAGAAGAGCAGCATTGTGGATATTTGTGGACGAAGTAGCCTCATGGTACTTGACTGGGTAAGTCTGAACACTAGAGGCATCTAAATTTACCTAAAACTCACATTGTTCTTCTAAAAAAAAAGTTGGAAGTCTTAACAGACTTAATGTTATATTTTGCTTTTAGTTCTGAATTTCATTTATCAGTGATTATAGTTTATGATGGGCCAGTTTAATATCTCTAAGTAAATCAAGAGCGAGAACATGTAACATATATTGTTGTAAGATATTCATTAAAAAAGTATGTTGTAATCCTTTAAGCCAAAGTGGTAAGGAGTGGCATAATATTCTGTATTTAGTTGTGAGGCAGGGTTTCTCTGTAAGAGAAAAATCAAGACTATAATTTTATTAGTTAAATGAAAAATCCAATACCAATAAAAAATGGTGGAAGTTCAAATTTTAGTATTTGTTTATAAAGACAAAAACAGCAATACAAACTAACAATATCTCACAACGTCCTAAATAGAACCACACCTGAAACTCTTAACATGCACTAAGCTAAACCCCCAAGAAACATGGGGCAAAATACTTGGGGCAAAACAGTGCCACCTTTGCCCCAAGTAGCTTATCAGTGGCCCCAAATAAGCTGCCATCTTTGCTCCAGCTTGTCAGTGCCCTCAAACAGCTTATCAGTGCCATCATTGCCCCCCTTCCAAGGTACACTATGGCAGACGTATATAAAAATACTTACATAAATTTGCACATGCTTACACACTCATACTCACTAACACACATGTACACACTCATTCTAACACACTGCCCCTCACCACTTACACATATATGTACATGCTCTCAAACAAACATAAACATCCACGTTCATGCTCACGTACACACACAGCATACCTCACAGCATGTGAAAGAGGGACACTTTTTTTTAAAATCTTGCGGAACTCACCGATACAAGCAATTGCACTTTACAATGTCGCACTTGGATCGCCACTTAAAACACACTTTGGTTTTGTCAGCAGTCATACATATTAATATAACAAATAAATTGAATTGAATTCCCATGAGGCTCAGCCAGACATACTACTTCCATGATGCTGGCTGAGCGTCATGGGAAGTGCACACATGTACACATATACACGTACACTGCCCTTACACACACATATACACCTACACTGCCCTTACACACACATATACACCTAGACTGCCCTTACACACACACATATACATGTATACTGCCCTTACACCAGGGCTTGACAAATTTGTTGTGACTCTAGGCGCCAGGTAAAAAAGTTAGGAGCCAGGATTTTTTTTAAACTAACAGTCGGTCAGGAGTGATCTGATCATCATCAGCCCACTTACTAAACTCACAGCGTTTGACCTGGAAGCACCCTGGACTTTCAGGTCAGTGCTGGGTTTTTTTTTGTTTTTTTTTACTCTTTCAATGCTGATGTTCCATTGGAGCAAAACATTGACTGATATTTAGTCCCCACAAGCTTGTGGGGACAAATGTTAACCCCTGCAATGCCACGAATGTGTCATACACAAGTGTGGCACTGAAGGGGTTAACGCTGCACTGTCGCTCTCAGGCAGCAGGGGAGGGTTGGGACTGCTCTCCACACTCATGTGGAGACCGAAGAACCCTCTCCCAATGTCCCTGAAGCTGCCTCTGGCAGCTGGGACGCAGTTGCTGGTATGTAGACCAGCTATTGCAGGGGACAGTCTCTGATGACTGCTGTAGGCTTCCATGCCTACAGGAGTCATTAAAGGGCTTATGGAGGCTCATTTTTGCTGTTGCAGAGCCCCGTACAAAATGGGAATTAACCCCATTGAAGGGGTTAACGCTGCACTGTTGCTCTCATGGATCACGCAACCCCCTTCCCTGAAGCTGCATGTGGCTGGTTTTCCAGCAACCGCGTTTTCAGCCTACAGGATCACTCCGTGGGAGTGATCTCAGGCTCGGGGTGACTCGGCCTCTTACATCCACAATTTTTTCTGGATGTAAGAGGCTGACAAAACCTAGGCGCCAGGAGAAAATTCTCTGTCGCCATGGCGACCTGGGATTTGTCGAGCCCTGCCTTACACACACCTGCCCATAAACACACATATACACATACACTGCCTTTACACACACATATATACACGTTCACTGCCCTTACACACACATATACACATACTTTACACCCTATACACACACTAGCCCTTACACACACACATACACAAGTATACACGTACACTGCCTTAGACACACACATATACAAGTACCACTGCCTTTAGACACACACATATACACGTACACCGCCCTTACACACACACATATATATGTACACTGCCCTTACACACACATACGCATACACTGCCCTTACACACACATACATGTACACTTCCCTTACACACACACATACATGTACACTGCTCTTACACACACACATATACATGTGCACTGCCCTTACACACACATATATACACATACACTGCCTTTACACACTAGCAAATACCTATACTGCTCTTACACACCGGCCCATACACACACACACACAAGCTTACAAACACATACATACACATACACTGCCCTTACCCTCCTTTTCTCCCCATCTCTTACCTCTTCCACCATCCTTCTGTCTTCTGCCTCCATCCTGTATCCTGTGGTGGTGAGGTCTGTCACTTCAGATGTCATCTCCTGCTGGCGTGTAGTGATTAGGGAGCAGTAAAGCGAGGTCTGAAGTGGCATTATTACAAAGTCTTATGCAGTGACATTCAGTGCTTTGTCTGCTTTCCTATACGATCAATTTTGTTTACTTAATTCAGTGTGTGATGTGTTGATGTAAAAAAATAATTGTAATGCAGAATGTGAGGTTTTGCCTGTAGCCTCATTATGTTTCCAAGGTGATGATACATATACTGTACATTTTATATTTTTTGGTCATTCAAATCATTTGTGAAGCAGGCCCGCTTTCAGTAATCAACTGAAAGGGCCTTTCAAGAGGTTCATCTGAAGTAATGAGCCTTTCATATTTTGATAGTTTTGAAATAACTTCAGGAACAAGTGTGCTATATGGTGATTTCACTCCATCTCACTGGCTGCATTGCTGCAGAAAATGCTTATTGATCCACATAATCCACATAATAATAACCCTCACAAGTCTCTTCATTGAAGCTGGAAATAACTTACATTATTAACAGGTAATTATTAGTGCTTTGCACTAAAACTGACATAAATCTAACATTCTATGTTATGATGGTTGATTTTGTTTTTTTGTTTTGCTTTTTACATGTACTTAAAGAAGTAACTAAGGGTTTTCAGTAAACTGTGATACTTTACTATGTGTTAAAAAGGGCAAACCATGAGTTTATCCTGTGGGAAGCTACTGACTGCTCTGTATCCACCTTGCCACAGTGATGAAATAACATACAGATACCATGTATATACATCCAGCCATGACATACAATATAATATCTACAATATTACATACTGCACTATTGTTGTTGTTTATTTTTTCCCGTATATATGCGCTCCATGGTCCATTGTTCGTGTCTGCTAGAGACTTCCCAGGTATTATAATACAACATAAAGGGGAGTTTATATAAAAGTATTTTTTTTCTTAAAAATATCACTTAAAATATAGTGCAAAACTAATAAAACTTTTAAAAAAATAGTGTCATTTTCTGTCTCAAGGACATATTTACAAAAAAACATATAGGTTTCTAACAGCTGTATAGTGCTTTTACATATTTTAGGTCTATTATTTTGGCCTAGACAACTAGACAAATAGCATACAATATCATGCTGACTTGTGTTAAACAATAGAATGTCTTAATCTGACTTTAAGGTCTGTGGGGACAGTGGGGACTTTTCCTTAAAATATCAACACAGTTTGGTGTGTTAAGTTTGGTAACTGGGATATCATTATTGTAGACACATGGAAGCCTCTGGAATAAAGCACCATTCCCCTAAATTAGGGCTGCAACTAACGGTTAGTTTCATAATCGATTAGTTGGCTGATTATTTTTTCGATTAATCGGATAAAAAAAATGAATGTCAATTTTTCATTTATTTAAAATAATTTAATAAACAAATGATGTTAAATACTAATATTGTGCGCAGAAAATTTTTGCACAAGAGAAATTTTCTGTGCACGCCAACTAAGAAAAATTAGATGGAACGTTGCCTATATGCCCCCAGATATGTCACTCCATCCTTCCCAGATATGCCTTATACCCCCCAGATATCTCATAGTCCCCTCATAGAGTCACAGACCCGTTCACAGCACACTGACACCATACTTTTATAAATAAGTACTTCTCTGCCCCCAGGATTTAGATTCCCCTTAGTTTGCCCCCCTTTACCTCTAACTGCACCTTAAGTTAACTTTATTAAATTAATTAAATTAACCCTCAGTCCTCATCATTAAATTAACCATAAACACCCCATTAACCATAACTATCCCTAAATTAACCCTAAACACCCATTAACCACAGCATCCCCCAATCTAACCCTAAAGACCCCATCAATCACAGCATCCCCTAAATTAACCCTAAAAACCCCATCAACCACAACTGTCCCTAAATTAACCCTAAACACACCATTAACCACAACTGCCCCAAATTAACCCTAAATAAACACCCCTAAATTAACCCTAAACACCTGCATTGAACCCATTGACCATAGCTGCCCCTAAATTAACCCTAAACACCCCATTAACCATAACTGCCCCTAAATTAACCTCCACCTCCCCTAACTTTCAGCAGCCCAAATATTAATTTTATACTTACAGTTAGATGAGTGTCACAGCCATGTGATTCTGGGAGAAGGAAGGGGCGGGGCCAGTTGTCACAGTGATTACAGGGAGGGACCGGTAAGTAGGAACTGCTGCTGTGAGTCACTGAAATGGATTATATAATGAGGGTTTTTTTTAAAGCGTTTGAATCGATTCAACTAATCGATAATGGAATTCGTTGGCAACGATTTTCATTATCGATTATTATCGATTTTATCGATTAGTTGTTGCAGCCCTACCCTAAATAGCTACTCTGCATTACTGTATGGAAGAATGTAGTTAAAACTCAATTTTTGTTGTCATGAGACATCTCCTTTACTGTAATAGCTTACTAAGAAGATGTTTTCAGAAAGATAAAAGTGAAATCCTGGCAATTGAAGAAGAAGATGGTAGGGTAGTTAACGAACCAAGTAAAGTCCAGGCGATAGTGGGTATTTTTTTCTCTAAACTATATCAAGCTGATCTAGCTTTAAATGATGGAGATATAGCGGACTACTTAAAGAAGTGTGTCTTACCTACGATCTCGGTTGAACAGAAGAAGGCACTAGAGAGGTAAATTACGGTGGAGGAAATGAGGGAGGCTCTTTTTTTCTGTGCAGTTACGTCTGCCCCAGGAGGGGATGGACTCCCTTTTGGGGTTTATAAGGAATATGTGTATGTTCTTTTACCCATGTTATGTTTAGTTTTCTCCGAAGGGTTGAAAGAAAAGAGTCGAGACAGTGGAATGCCAACCAGAAGAGTGTTTGTTACACCTACCTCTCCGGCCGGGGTCCCACGGTGTTCCTCGCGCACGTCCCCCTCGCGTACTGACGTGCGTCCGACACGCACACGAGGGGGCGTGCGCATCGAGCAGGCACGCCTCCCAGCCACTGACAGCTCTGATCGGGCTGCCGCAGCATATCAGCGGCGATCGGAGAGACGATCCGCCGCTATATGCTCGCGGCTCCCGACCAGTGCCTCTTCTGCCTGTGTGGCGCTTCCGCGTCGCTCGCGGCGGCAACACAGGCAGAGAGGACTTTGTGCTTGAGCCGCCGCGGGCATGTCCACGGCGGCTGTTTGCATTACCGCCCCTGCCTGTGTGGCCCTTCCGCGTCATTCGCGGAAGTAACACAGGCAGAAGGTTTTTGTTTTGTTGCCATCGCGACGACGCTATTATTGCGCCGGTCGCGATGACGTCATCTTCCCTGATCTCCCGCCATTGGTCCTATTTAAGCTTCCTGGTCCTAGGTTTCCTTGCCCGTTCAACGAGTCCATGTATTTTGTTCTCAGGGTGTTTATTTCTCTTGTGCTTTTCTATTGATATCTTCGTGTACCAGACCTCGGCTTTGTTCTTCTGACCTTGCTCCTGCGCTGCCCGTCCCGACCTTGGCTATTGTTATTTGTCTACGTTCCTGTGCTGCCTGCCCCGACCTCGGCTATCGTTTTTGACTACGCTCCTGTGCCGCCTGCCCCGATCCCGGCTTGTTTATCGGATTCTCGCCATTCCTGCATTTTGGGTCCATTACCTGTGATACCTGATCCGACGTAACACATTGAACGGGCCATACCATGGACCCCGCGGAAATGGCTAACGTCCTGTCCCGCCAGGACCTGCAGGATCAGCTGCTTACGTCTCACTCCACTCAATTACAGTCCTTATCCAGCAAAATGGACACTATGACTGACTTGCTACGGTCTCTGGCTGTCGCTCCCTCTGCCAGACCGTCTTTCGTACCTAGGGATCCCAGCCCAGAGGACCTAGGTGCTACCGTTTGCTTGCCTCTCCCGGACAAATATGCTGGGGAGCCTAAAGAATGCAGGGGGTTCCTGAACCAATGTTTGCTGCATTTTCGTAACCATCCACGGGCGTTTTGTACCTCCTCCAAACGGGTGTCCTTCATCATTTCGTTATTGAAGGGTGAGGCACTGCTGTGGGCCTCTCCCCTTATCGAGCAGGGATCCGACCTGATGGATGACTGTCCAGCTTTCATGGAAGCCTTACGGTCGGTCTTCGATATGCCCGGCCGCAAAGAAACAGCGGAGAACTCCTTGTTGGAGCTACAACAGGGACATAAGACTCTAGCCCAATATACTGTGGAATTCCGTACTCTGGCTTGTGAACTCCAGTGGGAACAGGGCCCTCTCCGAGCCGCTTATCGGAAGGGTCTCAATGAGAAGATCAAGGATGTGCTGTTGTTCCATGACCCCCCATCTGACCTGGAGGACTTCATCACCCTATGTTTGCGTGTGGACAAGCGTATTCAGGAGAGAAGCGTAGAGAAAGACAAAGGCAGGCGATCTCGGCCGCTTCCCTCCCATAGCGGTTCCCATTCTCCACCCATTACACCCAGCCATCCCTCCGAGGAACCCATGGAGATTGGCACTATACGTCACCTCACTGAAGCGGAGAGAACACGAAGGAGGAACCAAGGTCTCTGTTTCTACTGCGGACAAGCGAATCACCTCCTACGTACATGTCCGCTACGTCCGGGAAACGAAAAAGCTTAGGGACCAACGGAGGAGAACCCCTAAGCAGTAAGAACAATTCTCCTCCCCAACGTATGTTGATACCCGTCTCGCTTAGGTGGCTAGGCCACTCTGTGGTCACCCACGCTTTCATAGACTCTGGGGCGGCTGGAGTGTTTCTTGACGAACAATGGGCCGTAAAGAACGGGCTACCGCTACGTCCCAAAAAGACTCCTTCTGTGGTGACTGCTGTTGATGGTAGTCTGTTAGGTCGGGGAGTGGTCACCCGAGAGACCAGTCCACTCTCTATGTTCATCGGAGCAACCCACAGTGAAACCATCACATTTGAACTAATACAGTCTCCTCATGCCCCCTTGATACTGGGGTTCACCTGGCTACGGTTACACAATCCACGCATTGACTGGGACAAAGGCGAGATTCTTGCATGGAGTCCTTCTTGTCACCGCCTCTGTTCTTCACCTTGTACTAGGGTGAATCTTGTTCTGGAAATCAAGCCTACAGATCCCAAGCTTCTAGTGCCGAAACAGTATTGGGACTTTCTGGACGTATTTTCCAAGAGCCAGGCAGAACGCCTACCTCCTCACAGATCCTATGACTGTGCCATAGACTTGTTGCCAGGTACCACGCCACCACGTGGACGCACATATCCCTTGTCTGAGCCAGAAAATGAGGCCCTGGAGTTATACATTAAAGAAAGCCTGGAGAAGGGCTTCATCCGACCCTCTTCATCACCAGCAGGGGCGGGATTCTTTTTTGTCTCCAAAAAGGAGGGCTCCCTTCGGCCATGCATTGACTATAGGGGACTAAACCGTATCACCGTAAAAAACCGATATCCTCTTCCGTTAATCACGGAGATCTATGACAGATTGAAGGGGGCTACGGTTTTCACTAAGCTCGACTTAAGAGGGGCATACAACCTAGTCCGCGTTAAGGAAAACGACGAATGGAAGACCGCCTTTAATACGAGATTTGGTCATTATGAGTACCGGGTGATGCCCTTCGGTCTATGTAATGCTCCTGCCGTGTTTCAAGCCTTCGTCAATGACGTGTTCCGAGATATGCTGCTCTCCCATGTGGTCGTCTATCTCGACGACATCCTTGTATATTCACCGGACATCAACACTCATTGTATGCATCTACGTTCAGTTCTGCAGAGACTGCGTGAGAACGGTCTCTATGCCAAAGCCGAAAAGTGCGACTTTGAAAAGAACAGCCTCCCATTCCTTGGGTACATCATCTCCACTAACGGCCTCGAAATGGACCCCAGCAAGTTGAAGGCTATACTCGATTGGCCTATCCCCCATACCGTTAAGGCAGTACAACGCTTTTTGGGATTCGCCAATTATTATCGGCGCTTCATACGCAATTATGCCTCCATCGCAGCCCCTATCATCGCCTTTACCAAAAAGGGGGCTAATCCCAAGTGCTGGTCTGTGGAGGCTGTGAAAGCCTTCGAGCGCCTGAAACATGCCTTCTGTTCAGCCCCTGTTCTGCAACGACCAGATCCTGCTTTGCAATACCTCCTAGAAGTAGACGCTTCAGAGACCGGTGCGGGGGCTGTACTATCTCAACGGAATCCGACCACGTCCAAGTACCACCCCTGTGCGTTTTTTTCCAAGGGCTTCTCATCCGCCGAACGTAACTATGACGTGGGAAACAGAGAACTACTCGCAGTCAAACTGGCCTTCGAGGAATGGCGTCACCTACTCGAAGGTACCAAACCGCCTGTTGTGGTCATGACTGACCACAAGAATTTGCAATATATAGAATCTGCTCGACGTCTGAATCCTCGACAGGCCAGATGGGCCTTGTTCTTTACCCGTTTTAATTATGTCATGACATATCAGCCTGGAAGTAAAAACGTCAAAGCAGATGCTCTCTCCCGCCAATTCGACAGTCATCGGGACTTCACCCAAGATGAACCCATCATTCCTCAAGCACGCGTCATCTCTTCCTTATCGACTTCCATGATGCACCGGATTCGTATGCAACAGGCGCACATCACCGCATCCCAACGACCTCCTTCGGGACGTCTCTACGTCTCCCAGCAGTTTCGTGCTGCTGTTCTCCACTGGGGTCATAACCCACCATTAGCCGGGCATCCCGGGACCCGTAAAACAGAGTACCACATCCGGAAAACCTTCTGGTGGCCGTCCTTAACACGTGACATCAGCGCCTTCATTGCCACCTGTCCTCAATGTTCGCGTCACAAATCCGTGCACACCCGGCCTTCTGGTTTACTATTGCCTCTTCCCGTCCCAAGAACCCCATGGACTCACATAGCTATGGACTTCATTGTCGACCTTCCTGTCTCTAATGGATTCACTACCATCCTCGTTGTGGTTGACAGGTTCACTAAACAGGCTCACTTCATTGCCCTGCGCAAGCTACCCACGGCGTCCCAGTTGGCGGATGTATTCATCAAAGACGTGGTTCGGTTGCATGGCCTGCCGCTCCACGTGGTGTCGGATAGGGGTCCCCAGTTTATATCCAGGTACTGGAGAACCCTTTGCTGCAAGTTAGGTATCCGGACACATCTGTCCTCAGCTTATCACCCGCAATCGAACGGCCAGACGGAGCGCACTAACCAGACCTTGAAACAATATCTGCGCTTACACGTCAATGAACGCCACGACAACTGGTCTTCCCTGTTACCCTTGGCCGAGCTGTCCTACAATAACGCTGTCCATGACTCCTTACATTGTTCGCCGTTTTTTGCTGCATTGGGATACCATCCCGTTGTCCTACCACCTCCGGCCGCCTCTCGCGGTGCCACCATTCCTGCCGTGGACGACCGGGTCGCCGACATGCAGGCCCATTGGCAAGCTCTCAATGACCAACTGGTCAAGGCCCAAGCCCGCAGCAAGGCTGCTGCTGACAAACATCGTGCTCCGCCTCCCCGCTACAAGGTTGGCGACTATGTCTGGCTCTCCGCACAGAACATCGCGCTTCGTCAACCCAGTCGGACCCTGGGTCCCCGATTTCTCGGTCCCTTCCGCATCGTCCGTCGTATCAACGAGGTTGCCGTGTCTCTTGCTCTGCCTCCTTCCATGCGTATCCCCAACACGTTTCACGTGTCTCTCCTTAAACCCTGCGTGAGTAACCGCTATTCTGTAGCCCTTCGTCCTCCTGCCCCTGTCCTTGTCCGCGGCCACGAAGAGCACGTCGTCCGTCGCGTGCTTGACTCCCGTTGGCACCGCGGCTCCCTGCAGTATCTGCTTGATTGGCGTGGGTATGGTCCGGAGGAACGGACCTGGGTTCCTGCCCGCGCTGTGCATGCGCCTCTCTGTATCTCCCGTTACCATGCCCGATTTCCTCTCCGTCCTGGTCCTTCGCGCCCGGAGCGCGCTCCTGGGAGGGGGGGTTGTGTTACACCTACCTGTCCGGCCGGGGTCCCACGGTGTTCCTCGCGCACGTCCCCCTCGCGTACTGACGTGCGTCCGACACGCACACGAGGGGGCGTGCGCATCGAGCAGGCACGCCTCCCAGCCACTGACAGCTCTGATCGGGCTGCCGCAGCATATCGGCGGCGATCGGAGAGACGATCCGCCGCTATATGCTCGCGGCTCCCGACCAGTGCCTCTTCTGCCTGTGTGGCGCTTCCGCGTCGCTCGCGGCGGCAACACAGGCAGAGAGGACTTTGTTCTTGAACCGCCGCTGGCATGTCGGCGGTGATCGAGTGCCGATCGCCGCTGCATGTCCACGGCGGCTGTTTGCATTACCACCCCTGCCTGTGTGGCTCTTCCGCGTCATTCGCGGAAGTAACACAGGCAGAAGGTTTTGTTTTGTTGCCATCGCGACGACGCTATTATTGCGCCGGTCGCGATGACGTCATCTTACCTGATCTCCCGCCATTGGTCCTATTTAAGCTTCCTGGTCCTAGGTTTCCTTGCCCGTTCAACGAGTCCATGTAATTGTTCTCAGGGTGTTTATTTCTCTTGTGCTTTTGATTGATATCTTTCGTGTACCAGACCTCGGCTTTGTTCTTCTGACCTTGATCCTGCGTTGCCCGTCCCGACCTCGGCTATTGTTATTTGACTACGTTCCTGTGCTGCCTGCCCCGACCTCGGCTATTGTTTTTGACTACGCTCCTGTGCTGCCTGTCCCGATCCCGGCTTGTTTATCGGATTCTCGCCATTCCTGCATTTTGGGTCCATAACCTGTGATTCCTGATCCGACGTAACACAATGAGCCTGGCGAGGTTTTAGCCGTTTAGCTGTGCGGAGATGATCAGTGTACACCAGTACAGGATGGGTGGCACCTTCCAAATGATGTCTCCATTCGTCAAGGGCAGCTTTGAAAGCAAGTAATTCGCGGTCACCGACATCATAATTCCTCTCGGGAGGAGTCAGTCTCTTAGAGAAAAAAGCAACTGGGTGTACCATGTTCCGAGGGCCACTTCTTTAAGACAGTATAGCCCCTATAGCAGAGTCGGAAGCGTCTACTTCCAAAATATAGGGTTTGGAGGGATCAGGAAAAGCAAGGATAGGTGCCGAGGTGAAGAGACGCTTGAGACGATCAAAGGCCTCTTGAGCGGGAGGAGTCCAGACGAATCTACCCTCCTTTTTGGTCAAAAGTGTAAGGGGTTGTATTACTTTAGAGAAATCACGGATGAATCTCCGATAGAAATTAGCGAAGCCTATAAAACGTTGGACCTCTCTCTTATTGGTAGGACAAGACCAGGAGGTGATGGCCTGAACTTTTTTGTTATTCATTTGGATCCCTTGGGGGGTTACAAGGTACCCGAAGAACTCCACTGTGTTAGTTTCAAATGCACATTTCTCCAATTTAGCATAAAGATTGTTCTCACACAGACGGATGAGAACCTTGCGTACATGTTCTCTATGCTCTTTCAGGGGCACTGAATATATCAATTTATCGTCCAAGTAAATTACAACGAAGACATCCAAATAGTTGAAATGTTGAAATGTCGCTGGGGCGTTGCATAAACCAAACGGCATCACGGTGTACTCAAAATGTCCGTACCGTGTCTGAAAGGCAGTCTTCCACTCGTTTCTTATCCGTACCAAATTGTAGGCCCCACGCAGGTCAAGCTTGGTATAAATATGGGCCGAGCTAAGACGATCCAAAAGTTCAGGTATCAATGGCAACGGATAACGGTTCTTTATTGTAATGTCATTAAGAGCTCGATAGTCTATACAAGGACGCAGTCCCCCATCTTTCTTTCCCACAAAGAACATGCCTGCACCGGCTGGAGAAGTAGAAGGTCTTATAAACCCTTTATTAAGAGCTTCGTCTATATAGTCTTTTAAAATTCTGAGTTCAGGGCCCGAGAGAGGATAAATTTGTCCATACGGAATAGGAGCACCAGGGAGCAAGTCAATAGGACAGTCATAACTGCGATGAGGCGGGAGCTTGTCTGCACCTTTTTTTACGAAAACATCGGCAAAAGTATAGTAGGCAGGAGGGATACCCGGCGTTATCTTGGTGACAGGTTATGACTCCAGAGAAAGCAACTGTCCACATGGAGGAGTGAGTTGACATAAACAAGTAGTTCTGCAATGGATGGAGGAGAAGGAGAGTGTTCCCTTCTATCAATTTATACAGGGGTTATGCAGCCTTAACCAAGGTAAACCGAGGATAACAGGAAACAAGGGGGACTGGACTAAATCAAATTGAAGAAGTTCTTGATGACGGGTTCCAAGGCGAAGAGTGAGGTGAGTGGTCTCTTGAGTAACAGGACCGGAGGCTAGAGGATTACCATCGACCAGGTAAATATGCAGAGCTCTGGACTTGGTGAGACGAGGTATACGATGCGCAGAAGCAAATGCTGAATCCATGAAGTTCCCGCTGGCACAGGAGTCCACCATGGCCGACGTGGTGACGGAACCCTCAGTCCACTGTAGAATGAGAGAGACGGATAAGTGAGGAGCAGAATGAAACACAGTGGGTCTCTCTGTGGTATGCATCGTAAACAGCTTACCTCCCAACTTAGAGGGTCTCATGGGGCACTCGCGGAGCATATGTCCGGCCTTGCCGCAGTAAAGGCAGAGATTCAATGTCCTTCTTCTGGAATGCTCCACGGCAGAAAGTGGTCCCCGAAAGAGACCTATTTGCATAGTTTCCTCCATGGAGGGAGCAAAGAACTGAGGGGGTCGGACAACGGCGGGAGTAGGAGCTGGAGCAGGAGCCTGATAGAGACGACACCTCGGAGGGCTGGATCCCAAGGTACGTTCCTGTCTACGCTCACGTAAGCGACGATCTATCTGAATCACCAAGTCTATAAGTTCCTCCAGGGAGGTAGGAATGCCAACGCGTGCCAGTTCATCTTTCAAAGGGTCCGAAAGACCTAAACGGAACTGATCAAGGAGGGCAGCCTCATTCCACATGGATTCAACAGCAGCTTGATGGAAGTCCGTGACATATTCCTCCACTGGTCGCCTACCTTGCCTGAGGTGGCGCAGTGTGTTCTGGGCCGTAGCTGCTCTTAGCGGATCATCATAGACCTTGGTTAACGCTGACTGGAATGTGGACCAGGAGTCAAGGACCAAGTCATTAGTACGGAGAAGGTGATGGGCCCACTGCTGTGGTTCGCCTGCTAATAATGTAATTACTGTGTGTACTCTCGCACGGTCAGAGGCAAAGGTGCGGGGTTTCAGTGTAAACATCACTTGGCAAGCAGTAAGAAAAGTCCGGAATTGGGACCTCTCCCCGGAAAATTTATCAGGCATTGCGATCTGAGGCTCGGGGTCCATAACCCCTCCAGGAGCGAAAGTATTAGACGGATCCAGGGCCGGTGGTGCAGGGCGTCCTGATCGAAGTTCCTGTAGCTGATACCGGAGATCAGCCACCTCCGCTTGGAGTTCCCCCACAGTGCGATTAAGGGAGGTTAATTGGTGGGCCATAGACGTCATGGCCTCTGCTAGCCCCGCGGACTCCATGTATGGCTCAGATATTATGTCAGACACCAGCAAGTGTCTGTATTAGCAGGGTAGAAGGAGCCCAGAATGCAGGACTACTGGAGGTAAAAGGAACAGTCCAGAATAGTAGAGATAGGGCACGATAACTAAATCAGGTAGAGGCAGTACGCAAATAGCGTAGACAGGTCACAGGCAGAGATCAGGTACAGGCGGCAATCAATAGCGTAGTCAGGTCACAGGCAGGGGTCAGGTCCAGGCAGTAATCAATAGCGAAATCAGGTCACAGGCAAGGATCAGGTCCAAGCAGCAATCAAATAGCGTAATCAGGTCACAGGCAGGGGTCAGGCAAGAGATAGGGAACATAAGGGAGCTTGAGGGTTTTATAGAGATCTCAGACGTGGCGTCTGACGTCACGTCTAGATCTCCACCCAGAGGTGCCGCCCCTCCAGGGGAAGCCTCTACCCCCACTCCTCCTCCTCCCTCCTGCAGACCGTTAGCAGGAGGAGAAGAACTTAGGACGGCGAGCCGGCGGCAGGGACCGGGAACCTGCCACGAGCAGATGCGGTCTACCCCGAGAGGTATGTCCCGGACCTCGAACGGCACGTACCGTCCGGTGTACGGTACGTGCCTTACAATAGCTCTGTCTCTAGCTCGTCTCTGCATTGTGGGTCCACTACTGGTGTTGTCTAGTCCCGACGTAACACTGTGACCCTTTTGCCTATTTATTGCTACCTTTACCCTGACTACGGAATGTTCTCTGACCCTGACTATTGATTGCTGCCTGAACCTGACCACGGATTGTTCTCTGACCTTGCTTAGTGATCGCTGCCTGAACCTCACCACGGATTGTTCCCTGACTTTGCTTTGGATTGCTGCCTGCCTAGACCTTGGTTTGCTGATTGACTTTCTCTCAGTTACTTGGGACTCTCTCTAAATGTCCCTGCGTATTGGACGGAGCGTGAGCATATCTGTCAGGGTCCATTCAGGCTGCGGAGCTGCTTTTCTCTAGAGTTCCCCTGTCTCGCTAGAGTTCCCCTGTCTCGCTAGAGTTCCCCCCTTTGCTGTAATCCATTCCAGGATTTCCATACGCTCTGTTCTGTGCTTCTGATTCCTTGATTCCAGTTCTACTCTTTGCTTCAGCTCTGTTTTCTTTATAAAGTGTGACCCACCCACTTGTTATGTTTGTCTCAGTCAGCAGTCTAAAGGTATGTCCTTCTTGGTTTTGTGTTTAGATTCAATGTTTAGTTTCAGCTTGTTAGTGATTCAGTAGGCAAGGTTTAGCGCTAGGACCCACCAAATATTGGTGTACTTTTGAGTAGTGGTGGGCTAAGCATTCTTTGGCCATATGATGTGACAGAATCTCAAATTGTTATCTTATAGTCCTAGGCTAGTTCCTGTATTCATGTGTGTCTGTCTCTTATGTACCTTTGCCTTCATTTCCCTGTATCATCTGAGGATCTCAGTTCCTCTCTCCTCTCCCCATGTTCTAATTAGGATATCCTATACTTGCTTAAAGGAGAAGCGTCTGAGGATTCCGGCTCCTCGATCCATCCTTTATGGTCCTTGTTCCTGTCCTTTGTTGTGTCCTGTATTATGTATGTCTTGTCTGGCTATGTTTCTTGCTCGGTCTCCCCGTCCCTTGCTCACGCTGTCCCCCTTGCTTGCTATTTTTCAGCTGTTACTCTGCTTAGCTTCCACTCTCCCAGCCTGCAGCATCCTGCACATTCGTCTGTAGAGCTTTGTCTCATGCCTGCTACAGGGTGCCTGCAGGATGTCACCAAGTTTTGCTTTGTTCTGGACAACATCAGCTGCTGTGTCAGGGTCCTGGTATGTGGCTGCACAACCCTAGATACCCACCCAGGAGAGTGCAGTTACCCTGCACCAGGCCCTGTCCAACTCTGCTACTGCGCAATAACTCTTTGGACGCTCTTGGTCATTACAGCCATCTGTATGGACCCAGTCCCTGACAATATTCAGGTCAGCTCACACACTCAATGTTACAAGATCACAGAGAGGACATGTAATGTTGCGTTACATGACCACATTGTGCCCTGTCTGGCTCTTCAAACTATGTGAACAATGCCAAGTTCTCAAAGGATGACCCTCCATATGAAGTTGTATCACTGTGTATTAGTACTCACTTGAGGAAAAGATTTATAAAATTCCATAAGATATGTGACTTTACATTTTTCCTACGTTGACTCAATAAAAAATATCAACTTTGACTAAAGACTTTTGGAATCCTCTCTTTTGAAGAAAGTACCCATCACTAATTCAAAGCAGGCAATGCAATAAAGCAGGGCTATGGGTTTTATAGCTTCATGCATTAGTAGCAAAAAGAGGTGGTTCTGCCACTTTACAGATCTCTGTTCAGACCCCATCTCCCAGAAGAATATTGACATATTGGAGATAATTCAGAGTAGAGCTTTCAAAATTCTGAATGGTTTGCATTATAAAATTTTTCAGGAAAGACTAAGGGATCTCAATATGTATAGCTTGGAAAGATGAGGGTGGTGTGATTTAAGTACTCAAGGGGGATTTAACAAAACAGCCTTACATCAGATGTTGTAGAGACTAATACAGTAAGGGGATATCAACATGCATGGGATAGGCATAAAGCTATTCTGAATCTAATTCAAGATCAAGGACTGATTAAGGTCTGATGCAAAACACGCACACTAGATGGGCCAAATGTTTTTTTTATCGGCCATCAAAAACAGAAAAGTATTATTTCCAGCCTGCTGGGTGTTTTCTGTTCTCATTTGTATTTGTTTCACATATTTTTGTTTATATGCATACATATATGCTAACATGCTTTGGGATGCTATATTACCTCCAATAACCAAGGTTCTGATTTTATTCAAGTTGCATGTGCCTTGAGTATCGAAGTTAACCATGATTAAACTTTGTATTTCATAGTCCTGAGCTCTGTACTCCTTTTTTGTTCATATCTTAATTAATTCACTTACACTACAAAACACATAAAGCACACACTTGTGTCAGTATGGCTACATGTTAATCTGCCATGAAACTACTAATTAAATCTATACATTTTTTTACTTGTTTTTGACTTCCATTGATACTTGACTATGACCTTAGACAATAAATGCTGCATGGAAGGAAAAAAAACAATAACGGCATTTGGGTAATGATAATAAAATGGCATGGGTTGGAGACTGACAAATTCCAATGCAGATAAAATATGTAACAGAGGGAGAAGATGGTAAAAAGAAATCAAGAAATAAGTAGTAGGTGGCAAGGATAATTATATAGGTGGAAATGAGCTAGCTAAAAGAAGATGCGGGGAAAGGAATAAAAAATATTGATTGTTACCTAAGGACCATATTTATACTGGCTTATTATTATTACTATTAAAAAAATATGTGACTCTGTAATTATAAAACTATGTGATTTTAATCTAAGTTGATAATGGCAATTTCATGCAACTGTATCACAATTAATAATTAGTCCTGTACACCGAGAGCAAAATCACTTTGGCCAAATTTTTTGTTTTTGGAGGATTCATTTTTGGATAACAAATTTAATTTCCTGCTATTTCAGTTTGGATGAAATTTTATTTCAAAATTAAATTTGGTGCAATATATTCAATGGGGAGGTCCCTGAGACTTTCTGCACATTTCAGCAAGATGTACTTTAAGCAGCAGCATCTTAATGCTTAGAGTCGACAGCAAGTTTGCAACCTAAAAGTACTTGGGAACTCATCCTTGGGAAGGCTCTCTCAGCTCACAACATTCTCCTGGATGCCATTTTGCACAGTCCTAACACAAAACACGTCTGTTCACTGTGCCAGAATCCCTTGTACCTCCCATAAAGTGGTTCATCCAAGACCTCTTTCCAGAGAGTTCCTGTATAACACAGTTATGGAAGAGATAGGTAGTCTATGTTGCTTCAGGTGTCTGACCACCTGGAGAGTATCCCATCTCTGTTGGAGCCTTTGATTCCAAACCTTTTGCAGTGCATTGCTATGCAAATGACCTTAAATTATAAAACCAGATAGCTTATCTTACACACCAAACCTTCCCAAAATCATATGTTTATCTATTAAATGTAATATCACATTTTGTTGATGCTTTCACTGTCACCCACTCTCATTGACGCTTTCTCATACTCTTATTTACTCTCTCTCATGAATGTCTCAATACATTGTCCATACTGTTTCTGTGTCCCTGTCTCCATGCCGTGTGGCTCTACTTCTTATCTTGTAACTTATTGTTCTTCTGGATCTTCTTTTTTTCTCTGTGGACAATGGGATATGACCAACGGCAGAGTTTCTGGGGCACTTAGTCCTTTAACGCACAAGAAGCTTGTCACAGATCTTTAAGAACCATAAAAATCAATTCCAGATCCAGCTAAAATTGAAGTATGTATTTTCTTCAAAACAGCAGCAAAGCCAATATCCAATATCCTCTCATCATTAACTAAACACAAGTTTTTCTCTCTAGGTTGGGGTGGCTTCCCCAGTTCACAACAAAATACTGCAACACAGTAAAATAAAACCAGCAAGGTCTTGCCCAGCAGCTCTTTTGGTTGGGAGAAGAAGGGTACTGAATTGTACCAAGCTGGTCCTTTTAACCCCTCCTAATTAGACTAGGTGAGCTGTAGTTTGAGTGAACTGTAAATCCTGGTCTGTATTTTTCTAAGGCTGTTCTAGCACCAGCCCACCCTGTTCTTCTGGATATTCCACCCCCAGGGACCCATAACACAATTTATAAGTCTTACACTTATATTCATCATGCTTATCGTCCCCTGGGGCTTCAATTTTACTTGTAAAGGAAAACAAAATCAGCCAAAGTAGGCTGTATATACCGTGTTACAATATATCTATCTATCTATCTATCTATCTACATATATATATATATATATATATATATATATATACATATATATATATATTCTCATGATGAACTCTCAAGAAGTGTTGGACGTGTTAGTGCCAATTCTTTTCTCAGAGATACATATATTGTATTGATCTCCAGCTTTGCAGATAAGATAGCTAAATTATGTTTTATTTTTGTATCACTGTTATTTGGGAATCCATGTCTGTAAATAGGTCATCACATTTGTAATCCCCAAATTACAACAACCAAACACTGAGCAAATATTAGGTTTTACATAAAACATTTTAACCATTCTAAACTTTTATTTGTATTTAATTAATCAATGGTGTAACAGAAAAATGCTGGGGCCCCCTAGTTAGCCATGACATTGGGGCTACATGCTCCTACACACACAAAAACATACTTATAGACACACTAACATACCATCATACACAGTTTTAACTCAGGACTGCATGCAGTTACGTGGACAGTTGACAGTTTTGAGGATACAGAGATGACAACTTCACTCTAAAAGGGGAATGAAATAGATTATGCTTATGTCTCTCCCAACACTGGGAAACCCTCAAAGCAGCTTCACAGTGCAAGATGGGCTGCAGGGTTAGATGCCAGGCATCAAAACCTGATCCGTGACAGAGTCTCTCTCAGTGGTGTTGCTACAGGGGGGCAAGGGGGGGGCAATTGCCCCCCCTAGGTTATTCCTTGCCCCCCTGTTGAATTTGGAACCACCCAACGGATTGACGCAGAGGAGAGAAAGGGCGCCTAGCAACCGCTCGGCCCCCCTCAATCTCCTCCACGAGGCCTCTACCTCCGCCGCGGTGCCGGCGTTTTATGCTGAGCGCCGGAATATGACGTCAAATATGCGGATGAGTTGTCTGCATGAGGGAGAGCATGAGTTAATATGTGGATGAACTGTCTGAATGAGGGAGAGCTGAGTTAATATGCGGATGAATTGTCTGAATGAGGGAGAGCATGAGTTAATGTGTGGATGAATTGTCTGAATGAGGGAGAGTATGAGTTAATGAGTATGTATGTATCATAGATGTATAATTATAAAGATGGCAAATCTTATGTGTGTTATCTGGGTGCTGGCCAGGTTCTATGTGGGCAGTGTGGACGCCAGGGCTGACTTTGGGGTGTGCAACCTGTGATCTATGCCTGGGTTTGTGTGTTAATGTGTTGATCTATACCGGCAGCAGGGTCTAATATGTATATATAAATGTTTATATATATATATATATATTGGCAGCAGGGACTAATATTAATAAATTCACATTCATGCTAACACCCATGCTAACATATTAAATCTGACATGTACTTTCACATAAACATTCATGCTAACACAGGCACACTTATACATTCATGCTAACACACACTTGCATATACACATTTATGCTAACATACATATACATCCTCACTGTTACACACATATATGTTCCCTCCTTTACCCTCTCACACTCACAACCTCCCTCTTCTTCACACACACACTCCTTCCCATACCCCTCTCACTCAGTCACTTCCTCATTCCCTCTCTCACCCCTAAACAAAATTGCTCTCCTGGCATGAATATTTTCTGGTGCCAGCCAATTTTTTTTTTACGTAGCAATATTTTTAAGGCCCAGCAGGATTGGGGCGTAAATGTCTGCCATACACTGTTTGGCTCCGGATGCTTGTTTTAGAAGATCGCCTTAGGAGGCGATCAACATGGTGTCAGTGCAATGTTGCATTCAGCGACACCGAACACCCACTCCTGGACGCACTCCCACTGCGAGAGATGTTACCACTAGCAAAATGGCGGCGCGTACTAAAGAAGTATCTCCAGATCCTCCTGAGAACTCTGGCTCCTCTTACAGGTTAAATACAGGTACTGCATTTAAGCACGCAAGTCAATGAAGCCCAGCTTTCTAATGACAATGCAATTAGTAAAATAAATTCAAATAAATAAATAATTTAAAAAAATGCAAAAGTGGTAACATGTAAAAATTATTCTCCACTGATGTCACCATCAGGGGAACATTCTGAATATATCAGCTGTCCATGAGTGGTGATCTGGCTACTGCACCTCATACCCAAGTTTTGTCTTTGTACAGCGGGCAATTACGTTCAAGGGATCCATATATAAAGTGGATATAGAGGCAAAAGGTGATTATTGTTGACCTTATTTGCATGTGCCTACCCAGAATTCCTTGTGGTTGTGGCAGCACCATGAGATTTCTGAGGGAAAAACAAGCCCTCTGGCTTGTCTTGTGTCTGTAGAGTGTTTAATAATGCTTCTACTACCCCCTAAATTTTAAGTGGAAGGGTTTTCAATCATATATATATTATATATATATATATATATAAAGTTTATTTTTATGAGTGCGTCCTAAATTTAGCGCTATATCTTAAAACAATTCTCACATGGAAAGAGTTAAAATACTGGCATGTTAAATACTAATGGGGTGTCTACTTTTAAAAAATGTATGATTTGATGGAGTAAATCGAATTGGCCGTGTTTAACAATGTACAAATTAATACAGGGGCCAGGATGACCACATGTCAGATTTCGATTTTGCACCAAATCTAGCCATTTAGCCCCCAAACAACCCAACAAACCCATACATGGGGGTATCAATGTTGTTTGACAGTGACATATACCAGGAGTAAATTCATACCTAAAACTTTGACAAAGGCTGCTGATAAAATTTTGCATGGAAATAATTAAAATATATGTACGGGGTATATTTCAAAAATATATGGTTTTATTGGGCACATTGAATTGGCCAGGTTCAAAGATGTACCAAATAGGGCACTGAAGGGTCACCAAATGTGAAAGCTCAACACTGGAAAATGTGCATGTCCCAAATGGGGCACTTTTGACCCCAAAAAGCCAGACAAACCCAAAATGTGTGGGGGGGGGGGGAATGCAAAAAAATGAGAGGAAGAATTACCAGATTACCAGACCATAAAAACATTGGGTATTTCTAAACTCAGGACAAATAGTAGAATCTACAGTGGGGCAAAAAAGGATTTAGTCAGCCACCAATTGTGCAAGTTCTCCCACTTAAAAAGATGAGAGAGGGCTGTAATTTTTACCATAGGTACACTTCAACTATGAGAGACAGAATGGGGGGAAAGAATACAGGAAATCACATTGTAGGATTTCTATATGAATTGATTGGTAAATTCCTCTGTAAAATAAGTATTTCTCACCTACAAACAAGCAAGATATCTGGCTCTCACAGACCTGTAACATCTTCTTTAAGAGTCTCCTCTGTCCTCCACTCGTTACCTGTATTAATGGCACCTGTTTGAACTTGTTATCAGTATAAAAGACACCTGTCCACAACCTCAAACAGTCACACTCGAAAACCCACTATGGCCAAGACCAAAGAGCTGTCTAAGGACACCAGAAACAAAATTGTAGACCTGCACCAGGCTGGGAAGACTGAATCTGCAATAGGCAAGAAGCTTGGTGCAAAGAAATCAACTGTGGGAGCAATTATTCGAAAATGGAAGACATACAGGACCACTGATAATCTCCATCGATCTGGGGCTCCACGAAAGATCTCACCCCATAGTGTCAAAATGATCACAAGAACGGTGAGCAAAGATCCCAGAACCACACGGGGGGACCTAGTGAATGACCTGCAGAGAGCTGGGACCAAAGTAACAAAGGCTACCATCAGTAACACACTACGCCATCAGGGACTCAAATCATGCAGTGCCAGACATGTCCCCCTGCTTAAGCCAGTACATTTTGAGTGAAAACCTCCTTCCATCAGCAAGGGCATTGAAGATGAAACGTGGCTGGGTCTTTCAGCATGACAATGATCCCAAACACACTGCCCGGGCAACAAAGGAGTGGCTTCGTAAGAAGCATTTCAAGGTCCTGGAGTGGCCTAGCCAGTTTCCAGATCTCAGCCCCATAGAAAACCTTTTGGAGTTGAAAGTCCGTGTTGCCCACCGACAGCCCCAAAACATCACTGCTCTAGAGGAGATCTGCATGGAGGAATGGTCCAAAATACCAGCAACAGTGTGTGAAAACCTTGTGAAGACTTACAGAAAACGTTTGACCTCTGTCATTGCCAACAAAGGGTATATAACAAAGTATTGATATGAACTTTTGTTATTGACGAAATAGTTATTTTCCACCATAATTTGCAAATAAATTCTTTAAAATCAGACAATGTGATTTATGGACTTTGTTGTCTCATTCTGTCTCTCATAGTTGAAGTGTACTTATGATGAAAATTACAGGCCTCTCTCATCTTTTTAAGTGGGAGAACTTAAACTCAACTTGCACAATTGGTGGCTGACTAAATACTTTTTTGCCCCACTATGCTTCTGTGTGCATAAACTGGGGGGGGGCAAATAAAAGGAAATAGAAGCAAAACATGCATTTTTCTCAATCATAGTTTTTATTAAATATGAAAAAATTGTTTATGCGTGAATTAATATTTACTAATGTGACGGATCGTCCTGTGTCCCAGACGGGACACATCCGCCCGTCAGCTCCTTCCCTCTCCCAGTAAGCGGACGCGCTGTGGCTGTCCGAAGAAAGCAGTCACAGACCAGCACTTCCCTCAATCATGAGACAGGGCTTCATGCTATGTAATAAAGAGAGTTCTGTTTTAACCTCAAACACACAGAACTTATTTACAATCTCCATTCACTGTGCACCGAACCCAACCCCCAATCCTATCAGCCACATCCCATCACAAATCCCATCAGCCACATCCCCTCATAAATCCCATCGGTATACAGGGGATGTATCAGGTGAGGAGATTAGGGGATACAATGGGTTTCCCCCACCTGTGTTATCCCCCCTGTAGTGTGGGTGCCGTCTGGACACACAGGGCTGTGCTGGCTGATTAAGAGCCCCAGCCAGATTATAGGATCGTCTCTTTGAAGGCTGGAGCTGCAGCCACATTCAGACAAGGTACAAATAAATATAATAATAATAACAGTGAAGATCAGACATGGTTCTTCACAACTAATAAAACTTTTTTCTTAGAGGTTACTTTTATATTCAGGCTTCTTTTTTCTAATTAATATTCAAATTTTGGGGGTCGTATGGGGGGTTTATATATATATAAAATCATCCTATGAATTAATAACATACAAAATAAAACATTAACTGTATAAAACCAGCCTATAAAAAGCTCTGAGATCAAAAAATTTTTTTAAACAAAATGGAAATAAAGTTTATAAATCCAATAAGCCTCTTTTTGTAATCATTTTTTTAGTCATATTACCCCTATTCCAGGTAGAAGGAGTGGTATCAGACCTATACAATTAAAATTAACTATTCCTTGGGGCAAGTAGAGCTGCCATAGGACCAAGTTCTCACCAAATGAATATGCAATAGGATTTAGATAATTATATTCCCATGCTCCCATAAAAAGATTTGCATATCATGGCGCAAACTTGGTACCCATGGCGGTGCCACATATTTGAACCTTAAGTTAACCTTATTAAATTAATTAAATTAACTCTCAGTCCTCACCATTAAATTAACGCTAAAGACTCCATTAATCATAACTGTCCCTAAATTAACCCTAAAGACGACATTAACCATAACTGCCCGTAAATTAACCATAAAGTCCCCATTAACCATAACTGCCCCTAAATTAACCCTAAAGACCCCATTAAACCATAACTGGCCCCCTGAAATTAAGTGATAAGTCCCAATCAATCATTAAAATGCCCATAATTAACCCTAATAACGCCATTAACCTTAAGCCTTAAATTAACCCTAACGGCCGCAATCAACCATACTGCCTTAAATTAACCCTAAACACCTCAGTAACGCATAACTGCCACCTAAATTTAACCCTAAAGACCCCGCATAACCATAACTGTCTTAACTTACCCTAAACACCTCATTAAACCTTAACTGCCCCCTAAATTAACCCCACTCCCTTAACTTCAAGCAGCCCAAATATAATTTTTACTAACTGTTAGATGAGTTGCCTGAACAGTGTGGATGCTATATGTGGATGCTATAAGGAAAGAGGCGGAGCCAATCATCAGTGTGACTGCATGGAGAGACTGGGAAACAGAAAGGGGTGGGGCCAATCATCAGAGTGACTGCAGGGAGGGACAGGGAGGTAGTAACTGCTGTAAGTGACAAGTGGGATTATAAAACGAGGGGTATTTTTCAGAGAATTTGCTATGAAAAAACCCACATCTTATAATTGATAAAATCGATTCAACTAATCGATAATGAAATTCATTGGCAACAATTTTCATTATCGATTATTATTGATTTTATCGATTAGTTGTTGCAGCCCTACACTCTAAATTATTTTTAATCTTTTGATGAGCATCATCAGTGATTTCTTTCTCTTGTGGGTCATACTTGCGCAAGGTTACTCATTATATTATAGTTTTTTTGGAGGTGGGCTGTGTGTCACTCCTTCACTCTAGCAGCAAAGAATATTATTATTTTTTTTGGAAGTTATTTAATTATATATTTCAATTAGAGTAATATCTGCTTGAGGTCTAGAACACATGGATATCACCAAAAGCTGTTATATCTCCTTTCTGATGCTTTACCAGGCGTTTACTGCAGCTATCCTCAGTAGTTTGTTTGTTTTCTGCCTTAAGTTTTGTCTTTAGCAAGTGAAATGGATGCTCAATGGAAGTGGAGATTAGGTGATTGGCTTGGCCATTGCAGAACTTTCTACTTCTTTGCCTTAAAAAAACATGGGTTGTACTCGCAGGATGCTTTGGGTTATTGTCCAGCTGCAAAGTGAAACACTGTCCAATCAAGTTCGCTGAATTAGGCTGAACCTGAGCAGACAATATATCCCTATACACTTCAGAATTCATCCAGCTGTTTCTGTCTTCTGTCACATCATCAATAAACACTAGTGACTCAAAGCCACTGAAAGCCATGCATGCCCATGCCATCACACTCCATCCACTGTGTTTTACAGATGATATGGTGTGCTTATGGATCATGAGCCGTTCCAAGCCTTCGCCATTCTTTTTTCTTCCCATCTTTCTGGTACAGATTTCATCTATTCAAAATGTGCTGTTTCTGAACTCGGCTGGCTTTATTTAGATGCTTTTGACAAAGTCTAATCTGGCCTTTCAATTCTTGAGGCTTATGAATGGTTTCAACCTCGTGGTGAACCCTCTGTATTTGCTCTCATGAAGTCTTCTCTTTATGGTAGACTTGGATAATTATACACCTACCTCCTGGAGAGTGTTCTTCAATTGGCTGGAAGTTGTGAAGTTGTTTTACTTTAACATGGAAAAGATCTTACAATCATCCACCACTGTTGTCTTCTGTGGATGTCTAGGAATTTTGGGTTAAAGAGCTGATGGGTGTGTCCTTTTCTTTAGAATGTAACAAACGGTTGATTTGGCCACCCCTAATGTTTCTGTTATCTCTCTCATGTATTTTTTTTCTTTTTTTGCAGCCTAAGGATGGCCTGTTTCAATTGCATTGAGACACCTGTCAATTAAACAGTTTTTGAGTCAATTGTCTAATTACTTTTGGTCCATAGAAAAAGAGGGGGGCTACATACAAGAGCTGTAATCCAATACCCTCAAATTAAAGCCGGGAGACTGCACGTCAAGCCCATATTCTGTATTTACCTGTAACTCAAATGTATTTTGATAAACAGCCGAAATAACAAAACTTGTATCAGTGTCCAAATATTTCCTAACTATATATAGCTTATCATCTCTACTTACTGTCTGTTACGGTCAGGTAGACGAGGGATCCAACAATGCAGGTAAGCACAGCTAAAGAAAGTCCAGAACACAGTCCGAGGTCGAGGGCAGCAGCAGGCAGCAAGGTCAAAAACAATCCGAGGTCAGGGCAGGTAGATCAGGTGCAAAACGGTAAACAGGTCCGGGTTCGTATGCAGGCAGAGAAGAATCGTGGTCGTTTAAACAGGCAAGAGGTCGGTACACAAGGCAGAGATCAAGTAGAAACAAGAAATATAGCACACCCAACGCTAGAGAACGTTTAGAACGGGCAAAGACAAGGCAAACAAATGAGGTTTAAATAGAAAAAGGAACACTCACGTCATCAGCCGCGCCGTAGAGCGTGTCGCGCCCTAAATTGAAATCAGGTGCGTTTGCTGGTCCCACCACTAGATGGCGCACTACCGCCGTGTTCCCTGCGTGTGCGCCGGCCACGCGCCTGGAGTGTGAGCGTAACCCGCCGGCAACCCGCGTGTGGACGGAGGTGGGGTTGCCGGCTCCGGCGTGAGCAGCCGGAGAGCGAGCCGTGGCGGCGGCGCGCGTAACAGTGTCAGTAAGAGTTGCTGCAAACTTGTCTACAGGCAGGTCTATTCACTAATGTTCAAATGTTTCCAACTCACACAAGATGGACTGTCCAAATAGCACATTCACTATTGCCAACTCATATTTGACTGCAGAGAAGTCAAGTAGGTGTTATAAAAAATGAACTCATTGTTTCATTAACTCTCAAGATGCTTCTGACTATTTAGCCAATATAGTCTGGCCATTTTTTCTACTTTAAAGAGAAAAAAACTTTTGTCCTTGGACTTTGGACATGGCTGCTTTTTTCTTCTTTTTCTATCCTTCTTTTAACACTTTCCATGTCATGATTTTGGGAAGAAATAGGGTTGAACATTTTATTTTTTATATTTGTGGGCTTTTTGTACATTTTGTTGGAACTGAATGGTTCCCCTGATGGTGACATCACTGGAGAATTATTTTACTTTGCCACATTTGTAATTATTTTTCTAATTTTAGTGGGCATGAGAGGCAACATCTCTCTCTATGGAGCTTGTGGTCACTCACCGAAGATTACAGTGCATACTGGGGTGGGTTTTTGGTGTCACTAAATGCCTCAATATTAAGGCATTTCAGCAACACATCTAAGCTTGGGGGAGGCAATCATTGGTTGCCTCCTAAACTCTTTTAAAGAAAGTATCCACTGACATATTCTATATGGTGAACACTCAACATCAACAGCCTTTGAGCGAAGAAAGCAAATCTTTCTAAGCTCATTTAATGGCATGACATGCCAGGCAATGTACTATTTCTTCTAAACGTTGGAGATAAGGATTAGTAAATAGAGACTATTTACATATTAGCCTAATTAAATCCCCTAGCTTGCACTTTTGCGCAATGATTGACCCAAGGTTTCAAGAGAGCGTTATTATTTATTGACTCATTTGCAATCAATAAATAATATTCCAGTCGAGTATTGGAAATCCTCAGGAGGTACCTCCTTTGTTGGTCGTAAATAGCTAAGTCTAATATTAACACAACACAACACTACTATATTTAAATCTGGGATCATTGGATCAAAAAACTGGACCTGAAATATCATGTTGTATGTATTTGTGTAACTATATAAAACTCCAACTATATGGTATGTGACGGAACCCTCCATCAGTGGGGCCACTGGAGAGGCCTGACAGCTAGCCTCCTACCCATTGATTATGGGCCCTGGCTTTGTAAAGACTTCTGTGTCTACCGCCAGAAGTATATCTCTGGCAGACAGCCAGGATCTGCAAAACAATGGCAGTCATTGTTTTAGTTTAATGTCAGACCCCTACCATGGTGCACTACTATGTTGTATAACTCAGTCCTCCCCATGGTGTACTAATATGTTGTATAATTCAGCCCCCCCCCCCCGTTTCACCACTACAGACATTTACCCCAGCCAAACCTTGGAACAGATTTTGTAATAGATAGTGAGGTTGGGGCCTCATTGTATTGTTAATCCCTTTACTGACCTTCTTGTCTCTGGGAGGCAGATTAAGGGGGCAGTTTGTATCCCAATATCTTGATTGTGTACTTTGCTGGCTATATCCAGCCATGTGTGTGAAAAATAAAGCCTTCTTCATTTTGGTTATACCCTACACTGAGTCTGGGATAGTGAAAAGGGAAAGAGTGTGTTGTCCCAGGCTAAGGGAGCACAAGTCAGCAGAGGTAGTCAGTCGGACTATCCTGCTCCGTGACACGGTATGTCTGTGTTTTGCATATTGGCCCCATTGGCGTATTGGCCTTAATATATGCTGCACTTGATTATAGGGTGCACCCTTATAGTTTGGTGCTATTTTAAAGAAAAAATAATTTTCAGATAATAATCAGACCGCCCCCCCCCGTGCTCCGGACTCCCTGGTATAATTTAAAAACCTAAAAGAGGCATTGTGCCACTGTACAGAGTTCTGTGATAAAAACAAATCACATACAAGGGAGTAAATGCCAGATAACTGTGCCAGAATCTCCTCTTCATCACAGAAGACATATAGCAAATCCTAAATACATCTATTTCTGCATATGTGGGTAGTATGATATGATTGTAGTAGTATGTACTTCTATATATGTGGATTATTGTAAATTTGCATAGTTCTAACCAACTATAGTTCTATTTGGTGTTTTATTTTACATGTGAACAAGCATTACATTTTTTGCTATTTTGCTGAAGAAAACTATTAAACAAAACACTACACCTTTATTTATAAAAATAAAAAATATTAAAATCCATCCTATTCTTCTAGTTCTGCTAATAAAATATCATTTGACTTAGCGCATATTTCAGTTTTTTTAGCTTTGCTAACAGTTCACAGATTTGGCCATGCCTGCTACCACTTACATAAATTAATTGCAAGCAAAAATGAGACAATGAATCTAATCAAGATTCCCGGAAGTTTTTACAGCTGAATCACTAAAATGAAACTGCCATTAAATAGCAAAAAAGACATGGAAAAACAAAGTCTGAATTATAGCTCTGCCTTTACTTAATTGCGGTATTTATTTATTTCAAACCCATTCTGTACATACAGGGATATACAGTCTTGTGAAAAAGAAATTGCACCTTCTTTGAATTGTATGGTTTCTATTTTTAATCAGGTCATAATAACAACCATCTGTTGATACAACCTCAGATGAACAACAACACATGACATATTACACCTTGTCATGATTTATTCAATAAAAATAAAGCCAAAATGCACAAGAGACAGATTTTGGAGTCTTCCATTAGCAGGCAGGACAGTCTATTCAGCAGATAAGCAGAACAGAATATTCATAAAATCCTTTTTGATCCCCTTTCAGAGAAAAATTATGCCTTTTCATGAGCAATGTAAGTTTTCATGTTGTAATATACACAATTCTTAATGATGTTTGATGGTGTGACATCATAAAAATGTGTCAGTGCTATTTTCCTATGCCACTGCAGCCATCTTTCCCCTCGAAATAAGAGGGCCTCATAACACAGGATGACCTGTACAATGGTTAACTTCTCTTCATATGAGAACTGTGGTCCCATCAACCTCTCTTCTTCATCATCATCCTTTTCCTGGGTAACTGGTTGTAGTGGTGTAATAGTAAGGAAATTTAAACATGTATGGAATAGGCATATGGCTTTTAAGGGCGAGTTGGCCCAGAGAGCAGAGTACAACTGCCCTGGAACCCAGTCCAACATTCTTCATAAAGGGCTAGTCCAACCTGGACTGAGCCACTCACAGAGACGTAATACAGCAGGATCACATAACACAATGTTTTGCGACCCTGCGGTAAAAGCAAGCAAATATTTGTGTGTGTGAATTAAAATTGATTGCTGGGCTTCTTGAGTGGTGAGTGACCCCAGGTGGCATGAAAGAGTTGGCCTCACTTACTGCTTGCCCTTATCCTTCCCACTTCCTGCCTACCATAAGGAGCAGGAGAGGTTGGGGTAAAAACTCTAGGAAGTTCCCACGTATGATAGGAAGCTTAAAAAAGTTATTGATAAGGACATATTTTTGGGAGTGTTTAGAGGAAGAGCACTGGGAATAGATGCAGCTTTTAAGAGCAGTTACAAGAAGCGTAACAAGAGAATATAAGTGGCATGGACCAAGGTAACTAAGGGTTTCTAAAACAGTATGTTGTCTCAACGAGTGGTTCTCAAGTCAGTCCTCAAGGACCATTAATGTATGTGGATTTAGGAATCATCTACTTGCGCTCAAATGGAAATATTTGTAAGTTCAAGAGCATTAGTAGTCCTTGAGGACTAGTTTGAGAACCTCTCTACTGAAATCACTTTATGCTATAAACCATATCATGGATATGTATTGAATATAATGTGGAGTATTCTAATAAAAGTCAAAATCTTGAAACACATAGTTAATAAAATTAAATAAAGCCTTATATTATTAATATTATATTTTTTAAAGCCAAATGGCAGAAAAATATGTACCTAATAACACCCATGTTTCATGCTTGAAGATAATGTAAAAAATATACATTTGGGTAAAAATGTTGGGAGCATGAATGTTACTTTCAACACTTAATCATAGTTCCTCTCCATAAGGTCACTTAAATAATTTGACATCAGTATTAAACATTGTTTGTTTAAAAATGATGTCAGATTTTGCTGTGTTACTGAACACACTGGCCTGCACAGTAGACTTCTGCTTTCATTTCGTACAAACTTTATTTTTAAGAAAATTGCCTGTTTTGTGCATTTGTACAAAACGAACTGTAAAAGTGCAGAAGATTCCTCCTTTCGCCGTAAGGTGTGACAGCAACCATTACAAGCCGTTTTGGCACTCTTTAAATAGGTAAGGTGAGAGGGAATGTGTATAGGAGGGTACATATCAATGACTGATTGGCAGAAGTAGCCAAAAAAGTAGAGGTGATCTCATTGATAGTAATGGCCTTGATTGTTGGGTACCCTCTGTTGTGTTGGGTACCCTCTGGCCAACCATTAGATATACAGTCTTGTGAAAAAGAAGTCTATGGTTTACATATCAGGACATAACAATTACCTGTTCCTTAGAAGGTTTAAAATGAGGTAAATCCAACCCCAGATGAACAACACATGACATATTACACTGTGTTATGGTTTATTCAACAAAAATAAAGCCAAAATGTAAAAGCCATGTGTGAAAAACTTAGTACACCCTATGATTTAATAGCTTGTAGAACCACCTTTAGCAGCAATATCTTGAAACATTCATTTTCTGTATGACTATCAGTCTCTCACATTGTTGTGCAGGAAATTTGGCCCCCTCTTCTTTACAACATTGTAGTTTTTCCCTTACTTTTTTCATTCTGGCATTTACAAGGGGAAGGGACAACATTCGATATACAGTGTAGGTCTGGTAATGCCATATAAACGTGTCTGTAGCAGTAGCTACAGACAGATGTGAGACACATTGGCAGAGGCTGAGATAAATACTCATTGGTCACCTACCATACTGCAAGTTAATTAATAGTTTTTTGGTGCAGAAAATGTACTGTTGTAGGGTAGATTGGAGAAGCTTTAGTGTACCATTGTAGTGCATTACGGGGAATGCAACAGACAGGGCCGGCCGAAGACGTAACGCCGCCTGGGGCGAAGTTTAAAATGCCGCCTCCCCCCACCGACGCATTATTAACCCCCCACCCCCCCGGTACTTACCTTTAAAGATCCTGCGTCGTGTCTCCCTGCCTGCCACTGGGGGCTTGTAATGCTTGAGCGCCGAAATTGACGCCATTTCCGCGCTCAGCATACAAGTCGGCACCGAGACCGAACAGGGAGACTCGCCGCAGAGGAGAGAGAGAGGCGCCGAGCGGGTAAGTGAAAACCTCTCGGCGCCCCCCTCTCTCTCCTCTGCTTCAAAACGAACAACAACAAAAAACGCTTGGGGCGGCAAAGTGCCACCCTTCTAAAGTGCCGCCTGCGGCAATTGCCCCAGTCGGCTCCATTGTAGGGCCGGCCCTGGCAACAGACATGTTTAGTAGATTAAGACAACTGCCCATTTATACTAATCGCCAAACCTGTAATTTGTGGACGAGTTATTTTTTTTTATAATCTTTGTATCACACCATCTATTATTCTTCATGATAAATACATATTGGTGACTAACAATGGATCCCATGGATCAGAGTAGGCCTGATGCAGGTGTGGCAAAAGCCACAGGTCAGCCATAGGAGGATATGGAATGAGCCTAAATCAGGAGACTAAGAGCAGGTCAAAGAAGTTGGGTCAGTAACAGGAGAGCACAGAATAAGCCAAAATCCGAAAACAAGAAGCAAGGTCAAGCGGCTTGGCTCACACCGGGTTAACAAGATAAAACTAGAGCAGCAATACTAAACACGTCTTACACCAACCAAGGCTAATGTAATAGTGAAGGTTCCGTGTTTAAATAGGCAGCAGAGATCGAGAACGAGGCACAGGAGGTCAGACGGGGTCATATGAGGTTACAAATGCGCGTCACTCCAGTACCCGGGTAGACGCAGCATGGTCAAGGAAGCTGCTTCATGCTGGTGGGGATAGCAGCCGCCGGAGCAGCTTGCAGAGAGCGGGTCTTCGTGGGATGCGAAAACAGTGACAATAAATATTAGTGACAATATAATATGTATAATATACAATATTGGGGAAATTCAGTCCTGCTCCAAGGGGCTGCATGTTCCTATTATCTGTGTCTGCCTGCCTAGTCCAAGTGCCCCACTACTAATGCTGTACCTCTTTGACTGTCCTTACTCTGGGGGAACATTTTTTTTTTTAAATTGTAGAATACTGTAGAAATTGAGTCCTGTTCCACGGAGCTGCATGTGCCTATTATTTGCCAGTGTCTGCTCCAGAACAGTCCTGAAGATGTCAGGGACCTCCCCCTTTGGGAACACCACCCAAATGTCATTCAAAAGCAAATTTTATCTGACCTGAATGGCCAGGAAACTAAATTCATGGCCCCAAAGGAACGTGATAAAAACTAAACTAAAATTTTCTCTGAAGCGATTTTGCCCGCCATGCAGAAGTTTACTGGACAGGACAATCTGTGACTTAATTCACAACATTGCCATTAATATCACATTCCAGAAGTGATTCAGCAAATCTTAGTGGTCTGAGTTTGTCAAGTGTAATTTGATAGGTCTGGTACTATGTAACCTCTATAGATCTTTAACTTGATCATTTGTATTAATTTTGTTCATAATGCCTCATAATTACATAGGACATGTCAGCCATCTATATAAAATTAACAGGAAAGAAAAATCATGCTTATCAGGTTGAAATATTGTGTAGAGTATTAAGACACAATCTAAGAGATTATTTGGGACAGCAGATGATAAAATATGAAGATCATAATCACTCTACAGTTTGTAAAAGGTCAATGAAATGATCTTCAGATTATATTTATTTTAAAGTAACAGGCATCTCAATGTTCTGTACAAGACATTTTGCAGGCTATGAAGCTATCGTGGTATCCTAGGTCAATGTTTGTATCATAACATAATATCTAATGCAGTAAAGCGCAGTAAAGCACATAAGAGGTAAATTAGTAATATACAGAAGTTGAATACCATATGTACTGATGCAGGACAATTTGACAAGTAAATCCCTACAAAATTAGTTTCACTACTTGCATACATGTTTATATAGGCATGCGCAGGTCATCACTGGACTTGTATTAATGAAAAGATAAAGACAAAATTATTTAATTGTATTACTCCATGATATTATCACATGGGGCCCCTCCTGCAGTTTTTGATGTTGCTGAATGCCTCAACATTGAATTGTTGCGGATCTGGATTGCTCACCGCTTACCCTGATTGCCTGTTGCCCTGACCTCAGATTGCCTTTCAGATTTGCTGCTTCTCTGGTGCCCCCAAATTTTGCTACATTAACCCTGTACTTGCTGTGTATCTACCATTTCCATCCACAGACCATTGTTATACCTGGCTGCACATCTATGGCGTCCTGCAACCAGACCCTGAACTTTTAACCCTTCTGCTGCTATCTACTTACCACGTCCTGTATTGATGCACAGAGCAGTAAACCTATTTGTTTCCAGGTAAGCACAGTTCCTGCAGGGCTCCTACTGAATTTACCTCACAGCCCACCTACCTGCTCACTCACCTTCTTCAGCCATTTTCTGGTCTCCTCTGATCTCTCTGTGCAGCTGCAGAAAAGATACCGACAGGAGACATAGGAATGAAACAAGAAAGTGAAAGTAGTCAATGTGTGAAAGAGTGTAAATCCTCATAGAAGATACTGACAGGAGAGGTGGGAGGGGGAGCATGAGAAGAGGAATGTGTAAATGTGTAGGAGAGTGTGTAGTTGCAGAGAAGATATTGACATAAGAGATGGAACCTCTTCTGAAGAAAGGTTGTCTGTGTGTGTAAGAGAGTGTGCAATTGCACAGAAGATATTGACAGAGAAGGGAGGGAGATCATGAGAAGTGGGAGTGTCTGTATGTGAGAGAGTGTAAGGCTGCACAGAAAATACTAACAGAAGACATGGGAGAAAAGGGGTGTCAGTGTCTAAGTGAGTGTACAGCTGCAGACAGAGACTGGCAGGAGAGGAGGAGGGGATGGGCATGTAGTGTACACAGTGTCTGCAATCAAAGCTGCCATTAATTATAATATATTGCTTGTCTGTAGAGAAATTAATGCACAGCTTACCTTACAGGCACTGACATTTTTAACCCCTGGAGGACAAAGCTGTCTGTGCCCTTTATGGCTGTTTTTAGCCATAATTTTCTTCTCTCTCATTTAGTGTACTCACACACATTACATTGTAAGGGCACTGGGTGCTGGATCAGGTAGGAGTTTCGATGCAGGGGTAGGTTCAGGTTCAGAGCATGGAACCTGTAGGCAGGCTGATCCTGTTCAGGGCTGCACTTCACGTTAGCCTTAGTCTTTATCTTGGGCGCCATCTATAGGTGTTCTAAGCATGAGCAGGATATAAACTTGGGATGACAAGCCCAGTAGGCCGGAAACTGGATGCGCACAGGCAAGGCAAGAGGTAGGAGCACAGCAGGAAGCCCTCTGGAAGGGCACACAGCAGGAGCACGACTGGAAGCCCTCTGGAAGGGCACACAGCAGGAGCACGACTGGAAGCCCTCTGGCAGGGCACACGGCAGGAGCACAGCTGGCAGGTGGCAGTAGTGGATGATGACCAATGCAAGATACAAAGGATAATTCAAAGAATAGTCGCACTCCAAACCAAAGGTCAGAAACTAGAACATCACGATCAACAGGGTACCAAGGGACAAACCCTAGAACAAGGTCAGAGTCCAAAGCAAAGGGTCGAAGACAGGTCAGAGGTGGCAGTAGCTCAGTATACAAGGCCAGGTACACAATGCTCTAGCACTGAGGCTAGGATGATGCCTGGTTTATATTGAGCCTTAATTGACCAAACGAGGGGCAGGTGTGTCAAGAACATGCAGGAACAACATGGTTCAAAGAAAGGCAGAAGGAAGGAGCAATCCAAAATCTACCAGCACCTAGATTTTGGATAAGTGGATAAGTGATTCCCTTAGAATCCACAATGTTGCATGTTCTAATCCCTGCTGTTCCTGACATATATATTGTTTTTTCCTTAGAAAGAATTTTAGAGCAAGTACAAGTAAAGCATCCTGGGACCTTTCACGTGTAGGGTTCCTTCTCAGCCAAGGGAGTGGGCTCACACTTCATGAATAAAGAATGGTACCAACACATCCTTCAAGAGCAACTTCTTCCAACCATCCAAGAACAGTTTGGTGACAAACAATGCCTTTTCCAGTATGATATAGCACCTTGCCATAAGGCAAAAATGATAACTAAGTGGCTGGGGGACCATGACCAGAAAGCTCCCCAGACCTTAATCCCATTGAGAACTTGTGGTCAATCCTCAAGAGGCGGGTGGACAAACAAAAACCCAAGCATTGATTATGCAAGAATGGGCTGCCCTCACTCAGGATGTGGCCTAGAAGTTAATTGACAGCATGCCAGTGCGGATTGCAGAGGTCAACACTGTAAATATTGACTCTTCGTATAAACTTAATTTAATTGATAAAAGCCTTTGATACTTATGATAGGCTTGTAATTATACTTCAGTATATTATAATAACATATAACGAAAATATATAAGAACACTGAAGCAGCAAACTTTGTGAAGACCAATACGTGTGTCATTCTCAAAACGTTTGGCCATGATTGTATGCTGCAAAACTGATTGAAGGCCTATCACTAGGAACAATGTCAATTTATGTTGGGTGTTCCCTTGCCCAGAGATGGGTAAATATCTATTTACACATGTTGTGAAGCAGGATTGAAGGCGTGGCATTAGAGGTTATATTAATTTTAGACAGGATACACAGGAGGTATACAAGAAAGCTCTATAGTCATGTTTGATGTAGGTTCCTAGCGAGAGCGCTATAGATAAGGGCAAGTATAAGTCACATAGACCCTATGTGCGTATGTGCAGATTAGCTGCACATACGCAGGACATTTAGAATACTTTTATTTTATTTATTTTCTCCTCTTCCCTCTCGAGCCTAATGAATGTAGGGCTAGTGTCACGAAGCCGGCTAGTCCGACCGACTACCTCCGCTTACTTGTGCTCCCTTAGCCTGGGACAACACACTTTCCCCGGTTCCCCAGCCACTAGCCGAGACTCGGTGTAGGGTAAAACCAAACAAAGACTGATTTATTTCCCACATACATAGCTGGATATATCCAGCAAAACACACATTTACATAAAACAAGATATTGGGACACAAACTGCCCCCTTAATCTGCCTCATAGAGACAACAGGGGCAGTAACGGGATTAACAATACAATGGGGGGGGAACTGATTTACACAACATAATAATGCACCATGGGGTGGAGGGGTCTGATATTAAATTAAAACAATGGCAGTCACTCCCTGGTGGCAGATCCTGGCTGTCTGCTGGAGATAATCCCCTCAGCCAGTGATGAGAAGATACTGCTGGGGGGGACACAGAAGCCTTTTCAAACCCAGGGCCCATAGTCAATAGGGAGGAGGCTTGCAGTTAGCTCTCCAGTGGTCCCAGTGATGGAGGCTTCCGTCACAGCTAGTCACTAAATTAATATTTTCTAAATAAATATGAACCCTCAGCTTGCCCTGACCCCTATAATACGACACATTAGCATGTCTCAAAGGGATACATGTGTGATGATCTTTGGAAGATGGCCCAAGAGATCATCATTATCACAGGAGGAATCTACACGATGATTTTTATGTTATTTATGTAATGTTATGAGGATGACCTGGATCTATATTTGGACTGTTACTAGAGTAGGGTGGAGGAGAGGGAAGCAAAAGAAATAAATATGATTAAAATGTTCTCATTAAAAGTGCAGAGGTTAACTTTTACACAAGAACGGCCTATCTTATATTAGTACCTTATTAAAGAACAAAATGTATGTCTCCTAGAAGAAAGAAGTCCTGAGAAAATTACATGGGGTAATAGCAAATTCCCAATAATAGGACATGCTTCACTAAAGGAAAAAAAGATGTGGGTTCCTATCTTTTTCTCTAGATTTATAAATCAATGGTAAGACCGCGCCTTGAATATGCTGTGCAATTTTGGGCACTTATTCTAATGAAGAGTATTATAGCACTACAAAAAGTGCAGAGATGGGCTACAAAATTAATAAAAGGAATGGAACACTTTAGTTATGAAGAATGGTTAACAAATGTAAATCTGTTTAGTTTAGAAAAACTATGCCTCAAAAGGGATATGATAGCATTATACAAATTGTGACAAACCCTGTAGCATGAGGGCCATAAATGTCACATTTAGGGGTCCTAAGCACAGTCCTCTAGGGCAATCAGAATCGGGAACACCAGCTTGTAACAAAACAGCGCTTTATTTTAACTGTTTAAATGCAACACCCCAAAACAAAATCATAAAAAGAAACACCTAGCTTCCAATTGGAGCCCTCTCTAACTGTCAGATGCTTGCCCAGACTGACCAGCCTAATTACCCACTAACTCGACCTCCCAGCCAGATCCAGCTAAGCCAGTCTCTGGAAAACCTCCCTCTGACAGCACACAAAAGGTCCAGGCAGGTATTGCCTCACTTGGCTCAGGGATGGTCTTCTTCTTCAGGGCTCCTGGGAGCACAGGGAACTTCTTCTTCCCCTAACAGTCGTCCTGATTATCAGGCTGCAGGGGTTTTTAATGCCCAGCACCTGTGCCTGATGCCGGCCCCATAGGAATCCCGGACCAGATCCTGCAGACTTCTAGCCTCCTGGTAAAGCCGGCATGGAATTTTCACAGAATGGGGGAACGGAGCATTGGAACAGAGCATTAGCCCAGAGCATTTGCCCATATATATATATATAAGAACAATATCAAGAAATGCAGAAGTATTTCAATATTTTAGTATTTAATATATTAAAAAAGTATTTAGTATTAAAATATTTAACATTTTAATATTTACTCATTATTTACTAAAAGAACACACAACCACAATAAAGAAAGTGGTCAATTTGTTTAATAAGAAGGACACTATTAAAGTAATGACGGAGAGCTTGGAAATCTTACATTTTACACAAAACGGGTGATAAACAAAGCTACTGTTAGTTGGGAAAAGGACATGAAGTGCCATATTGAGAAGCAACAATGGGATTTTGCTTTTTAAAGAACTATGAAAAACATGCACTGCTTCAAATTTAGTAGAGACCCAATGCAAAGTTGCTAATCGATGGTACTTGGTTCCTACTAGGATTAATAAGATGTACCCTGATTTTCCCCCAAATTGTTGTAGATGTGGTGATCCAGAAGGTTCTTTTCTCCACATATGGTGGTCTTTCAAAAATATCAAAGATATATGGAGTATTAAATAAATTGACATCAATTGTGCCTTTTCTCCACATATGGTGGTCTTTCAAAAATATCAAAGGTATATGGAGTAGTAAATAAATTGACATCAATTGTGTTGGAAAAACATCTGGAAATTGTATTATTGCATTTGAATTGGCCACATATGTCAAAAGCAAATTCATTAACGCATATTCTGGTAGCTACTAAAATAATAATTGCTCATAATTGGAAACAAATTAACAAACCTATATGGAACTCAATAAATCAATTAATATTTCAAGCCAAAAGGGAACATGCGATGTATAGGTACTCAGAATATCTAAGTAAGTCCAGTTCAATATCGTCTCAATGGATAAAACGATTACAACTTTGTGGAAATCCCTGCACAGATAGCTAGATAGTAAATCAGAACAGCTGATTAGTAACTTAGCCTCTTGTACCAACACCCTTCATGGTAATAAAGGAATTAACAATTTAGATTTACGTATCTTAATAGTTTAGGTCCTCTTCACCTCTTCTCTTGTGTATTTGTTATGCACAGTATGGTTATTTGATGATACCATATAAAATAAAAAAGAAACTGAAGAATTATTTTTACTTTTTTCTTTAAGCTTGCATGGTTGTATGCAGTACCTGTATTTAACCTGCAGGGGAGCTCAGAGTTCTCAGGAGGGTCTGGACAGACCATCTCTGGAACTCATTTATTTTTTAGTGGGTGCCGCCATCTTGCAAGAGGCAAAATCCCTCTCTATTGTGCTTGTGGCCGCTTACTGGAGCAGACACACCGTGTCCTGGGCCTCAATATTGTTAGATCTTAGGATCGTTGATCCTCATTCTAACTTCTATTTAAACAGGTGGCTCGTGCCACATTTAATATGCCACATGTTGTCACTTCAAGGAGTGATCAGATGAGACCCCTGCTGCAGTTTTCAGTGTTGCCAAGAGTCTCAATATCAAGCCGTTACAAAACACTGTTTGGGAGAAGAAAGCAATCTTGCAATCTTTGATCGCTTTCTAAACCTGTTTAACTTCATGACATGCCAGGCACGTCAACTTGATTTATTTCTGAGGCATGCCTGGAACGTTGATTGTTGTCAAGTAGTTAATTGTTATTGGTATATTAATTTTACTGTTAAGTAGTTTTATAAGATGTACTAGTTTGTGATCATTTGTTCCGCCTACCTGGTGGCTAAGTGTGCCTTTTCTTTTTCTGTAGAGAAACAAAAGAGAATTTTATTGCAGATAATACTGATTTGAGCAAGACTCTCTTTAACTTTTGTGTGTGTATATCCACACTTTATGTGATACGGTACTCGTTGTGACAACGCTATATAAATCAATAACTAATAATAAGAGTTTAATAATAAACATAATAATAATGGTTTGTACTGTAACAAGTGCATAGTGCTTTTTATTTGCTATATCTTCTCATGTCAACTATAACTTTTTTTTTTTTAATAAAAACATTATTTTTATAACGGCTGGATTTATCTTAACACAATAAAATATATACTGTTAACACAGACATGCTGAAAATTATGTAACTTGACTTATACGTGCAGCTTTGTTGCTTTTATATGAATAAATATAATTCTGCATTACTGCCCATTATGGTGACATTAAAGGTGACTGCAATACTGCGTGAGGCAGTTGCTGCATGCTTTTACATAGTTACCCGGTTGCGAAGATTTGGTTGCAATTCCCACCGTCACCATTAGGGGGAACCCCTCCCCCCATCATAGAACATGACGTTGGAGCGCCAATCAGTTTGAGCAGAAGTCACAGGGAAGGGATTCTTAGCAGGGAAATTCTCTCTTTTCCCTAATCCTGACAGTGTGTGTTTAGTGTGCATGGGGTGAGAAATCAGGGTTCTACATTACAGGGCTGGAACTAATTGACATAACTGTAAGTATACATCTATCAGTTTATCTAAACATTTCACCTTCTTCTCTAGCAAAATCATTTGATTGTACCATTTTTCTGTGGATGAATCAACCATGTCGGCATGTATATTAGGTGCATGTGTTCTTTATATGCTGCAGAAGGTTGCATCCGCGGTTCAAGACATGCATCGTCCAAAGTATGCTATCCAGATACATATCGGAGAATTTATTAAAAAAAAGATAATCTCCATCACATTATTGTCCACCTGCATGGAGATCTCAGCGCCATATCATGGGTTAACATATATCTATGTCTGTCTATATGTCCATCCATCGGTCATTCCAGCAGTGCTGCTTGTGGAATCATTCATACGGATCCGAGAAGCCCTCTTAGATCAGGATCTCGTCCATGCGTCTACTATGTGCAAAAGCACACGTATGTGCTATCGTATGTGCATTAGACCATGTCGTTGTAAAGCTAGGTGCCTGACAATACGTATTGCAGTTGATGTATGTGCATAAGTAGCCTACGTGTGTAACACGCGAAAGGATGGCGGTGCCTCTTGCTTGGAAGTGTCACTGTTGTATTTCCAGGCTGTCTTGATAGTGTTGCTAGTGATGATTGTGGCAATTAAAATCGCTACGTGTGCGTGAAAGTGAAGCCGCCGAGAATCCGCTCGGTGCCGGCAGAGAATTCCTGTCCCTCTTCAGCCCCTGTGCCGTTTCTGAGGATGCTTCAGCGCAGCCCGTGCTATTAATAATGCATGTCCGTCTTTCAGCCATTGCACTACGTCGCGTTCTCCCCTTTTGGGGGTACGAGGGCTGTAGAGTAACCTCTGGATGTAAATACGATCTCTTCTCCCCTTCTCACCATGTTCTCTCTAATAAAATATTGATTCCATCTCTCTCTCTCCCTCTCCTTCCCTCTCTCTCTCTCTCTCTCTCCTGTATAGGAAGGGGGTGTAGTAAAGGAGAACATTATGCTGCAGATAGCAACAGCACTGATCAGCTAAGGAACAAATAAGCCCTCCAGACCCACACAGATCCATCAGATACCTTTCCAAACCTACAGGATCTGGACACAAAAGGAGCTTGTTATTCCGAAGAATCCGCGATCTATCCATTTCATTCCTCAATTTCAACCTTTGCTTCTCAAAGCCACGAAGGATTTGCCTGCCACTCCAAGGATTTCAGTTCTTCCCCGAAATCTCCTACCCTTTTTTTTTTGCATTTTTATATTCTTATGTATTTCTGCACCCTTTTTTCCTATGTGGATATGCAAGGTAGAAGAGAGAACAGCATAATCCCATCATGTCCAGAGCTTTAACCCAGCAGACTAAAGGATCTGTGTCTACAAGCCCAGGTAGGGGAGGAATAATTCATATTTCGTTGTCTACCTGTGTAAATGTCCAATCATTTCAGCAGTGGTTGCTACCTGTAATTGTCACTCCTTATTTAAGGCATTAGTTACAGGGTATTTTTACATGGAAGCCACTCTGTACATAACAGCTACATGATGTACACCTCCAAGAGCTGTTGCTTCTCTATTCTATGTAGGCTTGCTTGGCTCTGGTGAGAATATGGGGGCGGTAATACCAATTTTCTTCTATATATATATATATTGCTACTCACCTTTTAATGTGTCATTTGGTAATCTTATGTATAGATATGTTTTATATTTTCTTGCATTTTTTTAATCAATACACCTGTTTTTTTTTCTGCTGTGGTTGAAGTTCCCAGGGCATGCGTATACAGAATTTCACAGTTGCCTTTCTACTTGGAAAATTTGGAGGCCCACACACATTTATTTTTAGAAACACAAATCTATCTTAATTCTGTAAATACCTGAGGGGCCCTGTTACACACACACATAAACACACACTCATACCCAACAAGTGTTTGAAACACAGGCACTATCTATCTCTATCTCTCTATCTATCTATCTATCTATTTCCATCTATATCAATCTGTGTATCTCAAATATAAATCTAAACGCTTGCACTCCAATTTGCTAAGATCTAGCCCAGGTGCTATTCTAACTCCCATCACACAACCTTTATCACAGAATGTTTGAATTACACACATAATATATTGGAACGCATAACACTCATAATTAAATGCATGAATATATACGGTATATATGTATATAAATATATATATATATATACACATCCATCTGTGTATAAAAATGATATAGGTATGCACACATGCAGCAGTACACATTCTTATAGTGTTAATTATAGACCTCTTTGTTTGTCTGGTTAGTGGAATATTAGGCTATAGATTGTTATATGTCATACATGTCTGATTTGTTCTTGTGCAGGAACTAAATATACATCACTTACATACTACATACTGCAGTATTAAGATGCATGTTCAAGGCCTGTCAGTTGGCAGAAACCATCATAAGCTCACTGCTGGAGTCTTTTAAATGATTGCATGGCTATAAACATGTGCAGTGTGGCATATAAAGCTGTGTTATCTGGGAGTGATATATGTACATGTAGGCATCCATTAAAAGAACATACTGATTTTCTACGCGCAATACATATTACATTGAGAAACACCACTTTTGATGCCCAAATCCTTTTTAGATTGTGGCTAGTAACCTGCGTTATAATATTTTGCATATATTTTGTTAAATAACATTATTACATTCTCTGATAAAGTTATTTGTTTGATGGGCTTCAGATGTTACCATTTGTGCATGCGTACTCGAGCTCAAGAATTAAGCTGGCTATGTGATATGAGAAAGGGTACCTATAGAAGATTGCCAGTAACTGCAGAAAATATTGCTTTGCACTCCTTGCATTTTAACACTTTCTTTACCAGCTAGACATTTAACATATGATAGTCCATATAACTACTAGGCCTTTGCACCCTCTCATGTTAATGATGAATATGGTCATGCGTAAAAGTCGGGGGCAAAGGAACCAACAGGCTACCTAAATATTTTATACTTAACAGTTGGCTTTTTTCTCTACAATGTAACAAGCAGCTCCTAAAACATTTTCCATTATAAACCAAGCTCCCTATATAACCTCTTTTAATATACTACTAAACCTGTCACCACAAGAATTGCAATGGTGTCTAAAGTTAATGGGATTCACAACGCAATCATATAAACTCAGGACTGGACATATTCTGGATGATTGCTGATGTCTTTTTTTTAAAAAAAGAAACAGGGTCTATATTTAAACCCTAAAAGGCCACATACACCTGCATGCATCCGGTTGTCCACCATATGGTAAGGTGTTATTTAAATACATATATACCAGCAGGAAAAGCCATATATAGACTTAATGACTTAATTGCATAACCATACCACATTACACAAACACATATGATGGAATATGAATTATTTCATACAGAAAACCGGCGGGTACTAATTATTTTTATCTGGGTACATTTTCCTACATAAGGCACCCAGACATCTATCTATAGATCATGCTTTCTTAGATATGTAATGGCTTAGATTGATGGCTTTAGCAATTGTATTATTTAAATATGCTTGTTATAAAAGTGTTATAAAATGGGTCAATAATACTAACATTTATATAATATACATCTTATTATATAATGAACTTCTATTCATGAATGATTTACTAATTCAGAAACCCAGGATTTAGAGGTTACCTATTGCATTCCAATACATTTATCCATAGAAACCACAACTTTCAAAGGTCACTTGGCCAGAATGCATCATAAGAATCTGTATGGGTTCTTCTCCAAAACAGTGAAATCTGTTACAGTCTGGTTCCTCTTTTAAAATGTTAATAAAAAGAAAAGGAATTAAATAGGGTGAGGCTGTCAATCTCTAGAATTTCAGGGCCAGGATTTTTGCATATCCTAACATGAGTATGGGCAGATCAGTTAAAAGGTTTGAAATTGGTTAAAATCAAGCAGGAATATGCAAAATTAAGCAAAAAGCATTTCTATTAAAATAAATAAATTTGGAGTTGGGTATATAACTGGTTTAAGTAGTAGTAGTGAGTGCTCATAACATAATTTAATTTACGCAAAGGTATAAGATCCTAGGTAATTATTACGAAAATAAATCAACGCAATAGAGCTTTATAAATAGTAACAAATGTCTCTTGTTGAATAAAACAGAACACTGGTTCACCTACAGTAATCAGGACTAAGCACACATATAACTGTATCATCTAATGTATCCAGACTGGAAATAAACAGCTCTTACAAGAAGATGCCTTAACTGTAGATTAGGTCTGTTATCACTTGCCGTATCATGAACAGATCTCATAGTGTTACATTGCAAGATATCTGCTTGTGATAAACCATTGCTTGGTTTTCACTGTTTGTACTTATAACCTGGAAATTCAATATCAAAAACACAAATGGGAAAGATTGACCATGAGTTTTTTTTCATTTTAGAATAACAAGGACAGTGGCATCTCCAGCTATATATATATATATATATATATATATATATATATATATATACACACACACAAATATTTGCATTTTTTACAATAAATTAACAACCTCTGTGAAATATGCCTTTAATCATCCTAATTCAACTATATAATATATACACATGGAATTTCCCCAGTACTCAGATTGCATCCGCACACAACTTGCCCTTGTACGCAGATTATATCCACAGCATATGCTCCAGCACCCAGATAACACACAGGCACGAGACTTGCCCAGATTGCATTCACAGAATTTACCCAGCACACAGATTGTACACACAATGGTCTCCCCTCAGAGTCAGGTCATCTCTCACATGCACCCTTTATTCATTCCCTTTAGGCCCTATGAATAGACTGTCAGAATATACACACACTCTCTCTTCTCCTAATTACTCCCTTATCTTAATTATCTCTCCCCTTTCTGCCCATCTTGCCACTTTCTTATTATACCCTTTAAGTATTTATCTCTTCTCTTTGATCCTCCTTTTCCTTATTATCTCCACAATTTCTCTTTATCTCAGCTCTCTCTTTTCTCTTTATTTCTCCACCTTCCTTCATTTTATTGCTCCTCTTTTTCTTTATCTCTTCCACTTCTTTGATCCCTTGTCTCATATTTCCTCCTCTTTATCTTTCCTTTATATCTCTCCAATGTCTCCACTTTTTCTCTCTCTGTGTTCTGTTTTGTATCTCCCCACTTTCTCTTTATCTCTCCTCCTTTCTCTTCACTTCACCCTTTTTCCATATCTCTCTGCTTTCTGTTTATCTCCCCTCATTTTTCTCTTTTTCTCTATCTCAGCTCTCTCCCTTCTCTTTATCTCTCCACCTTTCTCTTCATTTCTCCCTTTTCTCTGTATCTATTTTCTTTTTTATCCTTCTCATTATCACTCCTCCTCTTTATCTCTCCTTTCCATATCTGCTTTCTCTATATATTGTTTCCCTTTTTTTATCTCTTTGTTTTCTTTAGCTTCCCACCCTTTTGTCTTTATTTCTCCTCTTCTTTCTCTCTCCCCAGTCTCTTTACCTCTTCTTTCCCCTTCTATTCATCTCTCCTCCTCTTTAACTCACCATGTTCCCTTTCTCTCTCCCTTTCTGCATATCTCCCATTTCTGTTTGTTTCTCCTTTTTCTCTTTTATGTCTACCCTTTCCTCTTTTCTTTGGTCCCCCTTCTCATTATCTTTCCTGTTATTCTTTAACTCATATCTTCCATTTTTCTTTATCTCTCCATTTTCTCTCTACATCTCCTCTTTATGTTCCTCTTTATGTTTAGCTCATCTATCCTCTTTCCATTAATATCTCCCTTTTCTGTTTATCTCTCCCCTTTCTCATGATCTCTCCCCTTTTCCAATTATCTTCCATCTTTTTCTCGCACTTCGCATAATCTCTTCCCTTCTCTTTCTTTTCTTTTCATCTCTCATAATCTCTCTCCTTTCTATATCTCTTACTTTGTCCCAATCTCTCCTCCCTCTCATGATCTCGAAATGTGTGGTGTGAGTGCGAGTTCTTTTTTGCACAGGCCCCTGCACTGCTGAGCATTGGGATATGATGTCACATCCTGGTGCTTGGCATTAATAGCCGGTGTGTTTCAAGAGGGAGAAGGGAGACAGAGATCTGTATGAATGATAATTTGTAGAGGGTTCATGGCCCCTCTGGTAACCCTAGTGACGCCAATGATTACAAGTGATGTGCAGGATCATATACATAGACATACATGTGGTAATACAATAATTTCTCTTTGATTATGCATATTTTAGTTATGGTTATTTAGATATTTTGGTACATACTGTATATGTGTCCATTGTCCTCAAAAAACACACATCTACTTAATGCTATTATCCACTACGTACTATAATTTTATAATTTTGGACTTTAAATCTATATTTATTGTTGTATACTGTTTTCCTAAGGAAGTGTGCATATTTTTATATATTTCCTCATACTTCATAAATATTGAACTATTTTATTAAACAACACTTCTGTGCAAAGAGAGAACACAAGTATCCAAAAACATTATCTGAAGTACAAAGGACCATAAACCTTACAGAGAATACATATAATTTCAGAATATCCTTTGTTTTAGGTACATTGCACATCTACTAATCTAGGCCCAGGTCCAAATGCAGGTACGGCTACCAATGTCCCACAGCACTGCAGCTAGCAACAGTTTACCCCCTGTGTATGTATATCTTTATGGTTGCCTAGATTCTCAAAATGAAAGTAATGCTTTCTTACTCATTCACTCAGCTCTGCTGCAACATCGAGATCTCATTATTTTTGGGAAATAAATGGTATGCTGAGCATGCAGTTGTTGTGCTTTTATATTCACCTGCATTCCACAACATATTCCTAGCTCATGACATAATTATATTAAAATAGTACCACCTTCAGCATCACCAGAGTTAATTCCTTCACTTAATTTAGATGTTTTAAGTATGATCTGTTTATATTAATAGAAACATTGTGAAATTAAGAGCTTGGTGAATTAATGTGTCTATCAGAAAACTAGTCAATTATGTAAACTAAAAAAATATATATTTTAATGTAATAGGTAGCTAAAGGTATTACCTGTATCAGGCAAAGAGGTTCATGTATTTCAGGTCAGGAATGGAAGCAGTACAACTTTGGGTAATTGGGGAAAAAAACAAAGAACAAGCTGTATTTGTCTCCCACACTGGACTTACTGCATGCTACGTTAGCCCTTTTACGCTATATCTATAGCAACTCTGTGCACAGAAGCAGGGAGCTCTGCAGGTCCACTCTGCTCTTTATTCCCTGACTAGCAGCAAGTGGGATAGAACAAAGCAATAGCAGAGGAGGAAGAAAGAGACGGAAGGAAGAATAAGTACATACATTATGCATTTTGCGGGGACCAATATTGGCAACGGAAAGATGGAGGTGGTCACATTTAAAATGTTTTGTAAAGGTACATCTAGAATATGTGCAGGAATGCCATGTCTGTGACATTACTCACCTGAGATTACAGCCCTTTATTCATGAATCTTGCACTGAAGGAATTTAAATAAATACTTAAATACTTAATTTGTTATGTGTTTCTGTAATGAAAGCTTTTGATTTACACAATGAAGAGCTACCTACCTGTGGTTACATTAAGTGGCATAGGCTTGATAACTAAGTATCTTTGGATAACAATATCAGCATCCAGGAATGTAGATTATTGAGAATGCGAGTGTTCTCAAGTAATCAAGCACTATGTGGATTAAAATTCTAAAGTAAAACTCAAGCATTGTATAAGATTTGGTACATGGCAATAACTTTCTAAATGTCAGGTCCACTGATAGATAATATCAGTGTCAATGTGTTTAGGTGCTATGGATCTTATGTATGAAACAATGATTCCTAGATTTCCTGATCTGAAAGAGAAGGGTGAATTTATTAGGTTCTTGTTTGGATGACCAGAGGAGTAGTTGTGGATACCAGCCAGTTTAATGTTGGTTCAAAGTAGCTGGATAAACACACAGATGTCAGAAGACCAATTGAGTGTTCTTCATGAGCAAGACTCAGAAATGGCAACTTGATAAGCATTGAGTTAAAATAAATGTTTTAAACATAGGTAACCAGACTAATTTTCTTAGCTCATGTGGTTGGTTTGCAAAGACTCATCTGACCAGTTGCTTTGCATTCTGGCGGCTATGTCTAGCATAAAAATAAAAAAGTATTTCTTGAGGCCACGTTGGACATCCTATCTAATGGTGAGGGCACTTCAAAAAGTAAATTAGCTGTAAACAGCTGAGCCGTATCCATATTTTAATAAGACTCAATTCCATTGCTATACAAGACACACACATCTAAACAACTGAGATTTGAGTTTATTGCTATTTAACATTGCACCTGCTAATAATAGATGGTACATTTCCATGGAATCTCAAAAGACTGTCCAAGCAGCTTCTTTACAAAGATAAACATGTGCTACATATATTCCCTGGGTTTACCATTTAAAACTAACAAGGGTTAATGTTTTCTGGCAAGTATATATAAAATGCATACACTAAATATATAGATTTGATTGAACTATGATTGAATTTTTTTGTTGTTTTTATTTCCCTTTATTTGCCACTCTGCCCCAGTTATGCACATCTGCCCCCAGATATGCGCTTATATGCACTTCTTAACCCCCCATACCCACTCTTAACCCCCCAGCCCCCCGTGTTCAGACTCCCTGGTGTCTAGTGGGGCAGCCGATAGAAGTCTGTGTGATGCAGACCTCCGCTGCTGGTGGCCAGTACTTCCCCCTGGGCTTCTATGACTGAGCGCCAACTTCAAAGATGTCCGAAGTAGCACATGGAGCAGAATGACCAGATTTGGAAAAAATGGTTTTGAAATAGCAAAACGCTACTTGTACTTATTGCCCTATAATTTGCAAAAAACATAAAAACATTGGGTATTTCTAAACTCAGGACAAATAGTAGAATCTATAGTAGCAGTTTTTTCATTAGCTTTTGTAGAAGAGTAAAACATTCAAATAATTTTATTTATAAAAAATTAGATGGTATAATGAAAAAAAAATAGTATCTGAAGAGTCCTGAAAAAACAATATATAACTTTATAACTTGTGTGAGTACACTAAATAGGAGAGGAGAAAATTAAAGCTAAACATGAGCACCGCAAATGTGTTAAAACAGCCTTTATCACAAAGTGTACAAAAAATAATAAACAGCCAGGTCCTTAAGGGGTTAAGACAGTTGTCTATTTATGCCACTGACCATACCTCTAATTTGTAGACAACAACAAATTAAGTCTACTACAGGATGGGAGCTTAGGGTCCCCCCTACCACTCTGTGGCCCTGAAACAATTGCTGCATGTGCTGCTTGGTTAATCTGTCCCTTCCCGTGAGTGGGACCTCATATTTGATGCAATAAAATTATTTGTCACAAATGCAGTTTAATACAAAAAAGCTTTTTATTCTATTTGTTCTAATATCCTTGCATGTTGCCATTAATGTTAGTCATGTGACACCACGGGAAGCATTCCCTGCTTAAACACCACACTAAGCTGACTATTTGTGGCTATGCTGAAGAATTACTACTTGACCAGTTAAATCATTGCCCCTATAAACTTTCATTAGTCTGACTGTCAGTATCTAAGTGATTAAAAGTAAGTTCTTCCCTTGTTTATTAAGGAATCAGTATATATGTCTAGTTAATTGCCATAATACAGCTAGAAGACAAACAAATGACAAATGTAGCCGTCTGAAATATATATCGTGCAAGAACAAGAACTAGAACAGCACAATATTTAAAAAAAATAATTTAAATGGCATACTAGTAAAAATACAGAAAATCCACTTAATAGGACAATATGTCACATATAGAAGACTCTTTTATAGGAAATTATTTTAATGATTACCTATCTCATATGTAATGAGTTGTTGGTGTTGTCTTGGAATTGACATGGAGTGCAAAACCATTTTTCGCTAATGTTTAAGACATGTGACAAGTATGTGGTATTACAGGTTGTTTTTTATTAACCCATGATATAAACATGTTAGAGTGTGTTGGGTTTAGTAGCATAGAATTAATCTCCACTCAGACACATTAAACATTAGATGAAGTGCTGTATTACCTAAACCACTAAACATATTATGACTAGTTTTAGCCATACTCACTTTTACTGATGTGTCTTTAATTTACACTTTTTAAAAAAAAAAAATATGTTGTTTAGAACTTGCATATTCCATTGGCTTTTTATTGACATTACACATATTTCTGAATGTATTTAGTCAATTCCCTAGGCTAATAATCTATTAGGATAATTCCAGAGAACACCAGGGATTTTACTGCAAATTGGAGCCATCACTGTTTCACGCCAGTAAAAGTAACATGAACACATTATAATCAAGTTGTTGTTGGATTATTATTGTTAGTTGTTGGATTATTATTATCAAGACATGGTTGGAGGAGTTTGGTGTGTGAGAACTTGACTGGTCCGCACAAGGTGTTCAATGGGGTTGAGTCCTTACCTCAACCTCATTGAACACCTTTGCGATGAACTGGAACACAGAGCCATGCCTTCTCTTCGAATATCAGTGCCCGACTTCACAAATGCTCTATTGGAAGAATGGCCACAAATTCCCACGGAAACACTTCAAAATCTTATGGAAAGCCTTCCCAGAAGAGTGGGCGTTGTTGTAGCTGCAAAGGGGGGACCAACTTCATCTTAATGTAATGTATTTAGAATGTATTATAATCAAAGTACCTGTCGGTGCAATGCCCCGGTACTTTTGTCCGTATAGTGTACAAAGTATTTATTATTAAAGGGTGGTTGTTACTAAGACAGCCTCACTAACCAAAAATGTTTATTAAAGGGGTGCGCTAGCTACAGATGCACTTTAATGCGTATGATAGCTGTGTGGTCCCTTTACATTTTTCTGTGTTCCATTTTGCAAATACATTGGAGATTCTGCAGAATCCCCCTATATACATTGGCCTCTTTCCATACCTCAGCTAAATGCTCTGCAGGTGATATGTTCAGCTGAACACATCTCCCTGTACATGATACACATGGGTGAACGCTACATGCAATGGTCTTGTCGAACGTGTTGCCATTGATTTCAATGGGAGCCCTTTCCTGCCACTGATTCACAACTTTCAAGCAGACAATTAGTGACAATAATAGTTGTAGAAGGAGAACAGCTGTTGCTGCAAGGCAGTTTGTATGAGATTATTTTGCCCTAATTGATATTGCATTTAATGGTCCAGCATTACTATGGTAATGTTGTAGAAATCCACCAAAGCAAGGTGCCATTGGTACTGCTAACTGTATATTATATATTGGGAATTCAGCAAGGCCACCTACATTACCTACTAGCTGTTGGGATGGAGAAAGGATGCCCACAATTAATAGAGAAGTTCCAAGAAGAATCACATAAAAATACCGCTTCAGAACTGGCTCTGCTGCACATTAACTATATCACTGTGGCAGTGACCGCAACAAGAGCTTTCAACGTTATAGAAATAAAATGTACAATCTAAATGCATCTTTAAGGGTGGATGAATAGGCCAGAATCTTTGGGCATGGGTCAATGAGTACAAGATTAACTGTGAAAGTTACCCAACCATTGAATGTTATGCCTGTTATTATTGAACTGATAAAAAGGTTGTACCATAGAAGGCTAACTACCATTTAAAATAATTCTGCTGGAAGCGCAGGACTTCTAGGTTTTCATTTCCAAAAGATGTGTCCTGTTTATCTATGTTGATGGGTACAAAAAAGACCTTTAACAATTTAAAAAATAAAACATTTTGTATTTGAAATATGCATACTTTTTAATGCATTTTACATCAATAGTAATGCAGTGTGTTCATGCCAGATTAATGGTCTTCTTCATATTTTTTCACCATCCTTATTCAAAAGCCCCTTTAACGTCCCAAATTATTATAATCCATCCCCTTGCCCACCTTAAATTATAAACATTTCTACCCTGCCACATGTTCACTTCAAAACACCCTTCACAAATAATTACACTTTTGATCTAAAACCCCATGTCATTAGCCCCTCCAATGTAATTATGCTTCATACTGCTATACAATTAGACTTCAGTTAATAAATATGCAACATTTCCAGCAAGAATGGGTAGTATACATATATGTCATTATATGCAAAGACTCGCATCCAAATCCTAGAGCGGTATGCATTAATGTCGGCGATTTTGTAAGGTGTTTATCAATGGAGGGGGGGTCCCAACCAATTAACACCTATTTAATGAAATGTATTCCTTTTACCAGCCATATTATTATTGCCCTCTCTTTATGCCAGCTTTAACCTCCATCACTCCGTCTCTCCCTTCATCAACTATATTTGAGCTGGTACCAGTAGAGCTCCTCTTTTGTTTCTCTTTCAATTCTACATATACCCACTGGCAGTAGAGAGCATTTATACCATGACTGAATCATTTTTGTCAACCTATATGGGTTTTCTGTGCAGTCCCTTTTGTTGCACTTCCGACAGGAATGGGCAGTGCATATTGAGTTGTCTACCAAATGTGTTTAGGACCACTATATTGTTAAGCCTGTTAAGCTGAAAAAAGTTGAATGCTGTCAGCCTTATCTGCTTTATTAAACCATGTATTAATCATATCGTGTATTAATCCATCTACACACTCCTCCTCTGTCCCTTATTCCTTAGTTTTACCATCTTATTCTTAGTTCTCCACATCCTCCGTTATTCCATATTTCTATTACTCTTACTGCATACTAACAGAATGCAGTTGTGGTTGGAAATTTCTATAGTCCACTTTTCTGGGATGATTAAGACAATCCAAGTGCTTGTTTATAATATACATGTAATACTGGGTAGACTACCGGTACTTACTTTTCACCTGTCTAGTAAAGCTTAGTATCAGGGTTGGCATTGGGGTTTCTTGTACCTTAGGCAAACTATGTCTCCAGCAATCCCCTTGAGCATGTATTTTATTGCTAATATAGTGGTGGAGCCCCAAATCAACTCAAGCTGCCTAGTTCACCTACCTAGTATTCTTTTCATAGGCCTGTACATACTCTCCCAATGTTTCTGCAACAGGGAACTAGAATGAATAGTGGGTTAATTGCAGATTGATTGATGGTGAGGAAAGGCAGGGTCACATTAAACATGCATACCCTCGCTTGTAACTAGCCAAATTTAAAGATGCAGGTATTTGCATACCCTCGCAAACAACCCATGATTGTGGACCCATAAGGTAGGCATGAGCCCAGAGCAGATGCCCTTTTTGGCCCCACATTAATAACAGCCCTGATGCTGGAGATCCTGGGTCGCATTCAATGACCCATCTAAATATTAATTGGCGTTTACCTGAGGAGAAAAAAAGCATAGCTTGTTATTCAAAACCCTCTTTTTTTCTCTTAATGTCACTCTTTCACGAGAAGCTCAGAATGTTTTGTGGAAATGGGGGTATCATAGTGTCCTACAATGAAGATAGGTTTCCCGCATGAAGGCCAGAATTTTTTCATAATTGGTAAAACTACAGAAATCAATTGTAAAAGACAATGTGTTAACCATATGAAGAGAAAAGGTAATTAATGTTTTTGCTTATTTAGAGTTCATTTTTGCAGTCGTTAATGTATGATTATTTGTAAATAATACTACATTTAAATGATTATATAAAATTATGTATATATAATTTACACATATGTAATTACTTATTAATTACTAAATATGTATGTAATACTTGTATTTGTCTTGTATCCATTTCTGTTGTAGGGGATTTTTATGGCTAGCTTATCTTAATTGAACCTAATTGTTAAATTAGTTTGATCTCAATTTGCTGCCCAGAGGTTTGCTTTGATCTGCTTAACAGTGATTTTTAATTGAAAGCAGTGTTCACTATGAGGAGATTCAGAGTTACGTTGGCTAAACCAGTATGTGAGTTTGAGTGGTTATTGCTCGTTACTTGTCAAAATGTTATGGGAGTTGAATTGCTAACAGGTTATTATGGTTTTAGAATGCTCTCTTTTCTTTTTTTCTTTTTTTATTTAAAAGTTGTAGGTTTTAGGCTTTTCTTGACTTGAGCCCCTAACTCCAGAATAATATATATGCTCTGTACACTCAAAGAGAGCTCAATGTCATACAAGGTGTTTAGTCCTAACAAATGCCGACACGAATTCCAGAGGCAAAAGCATGACAGCTACAGACTGAAAGCAGGCACTGATTCAAGCAATGGCTATAAACCAAGGTAAATAGTGTAGAGAACTATTAGTGTAGAGAACTATTAGTGTAGAGATCATTCTGCACAAACAAAATAAAACTTGCCGTATTCATATTAAAGTTGAGTACACTTGAGATACAATTGAGTTTTCCTGGGAGAAAGGCTATTTTGGCCATAGTACATCGTTAAAATGGAAAAAGAATCCCACAATGCAGGGGCAATGCACCTTTTCTTAAAAGGGTTTGCTATTCATCATCTATAAATCGATATTTCTTCTCACTTCAAGCTCACCATCTATTGGCGAAACCCCAGTGCTCTGTGTTTTATTTGTGGCATAAAATGAGTACACACATGTATGTTATAAGTCTTAAGGCTGCCTTCTATTCTAAACCTTCATGTTAAACTGACAAATTCTGTGCAGATCTCTCCCACTCACTAAATGGCAACATATCTGTCAGAGAGTTGCTACAGCAACGATTGCACAGTGTGTTATGAAATTTCACTGTCTTTAGGAAGACGGGTAAAAAAAACCCAACGTTTTCTCAAACATGTGTAACACCTTTCTCCAGCCCTGCGTGGGAAAACATTCTCACCACCGGCAAACGCACCACTTTTCAGTTGGACAGGGGGAGGGCATCTATGCTGTTGGGTCTGTTCTTTGTTTCATATTGTAAAGGGGATCAAGGAAAGAGGCATTCTGCAGAATCCCACTATGCATTTGCAAGAGGGACACCTACAACATTTAAATGGACCACTTGGAAAGTCTGTTTCTAGTGTTTCTAGTGTATACTACATCACCACGTCCAAATACCATTCAGATGTGTGGAATTGTAAGTAACTGGAAATAACAGCTAAGTAATCCCTTTGTTTTCAAGTCTCTACAATAAAAATAAATCTGTGGCGACCAGGCATTTGTGTCCTAGGCCTGCTCCTCTCAAGTAAAACACAACACTCTTAAAAACCTTATTGGACCACAGTATTCATAAATAGAAGGACCAAAATAACCCGTGTAGAGACTGTAACTCCAATGGTTCTCACACACATGTAAGGCTGATAAGAATCTGAAACATCTGCAGCTGATGAAGTAGGAAGTTTATTTGTTTAATTGTATTATTGATTAGCATAGTAATAAATAAATA
>VKOC01020437.1:0-19838 GCA_009364415.1 Spea multiplicata
CTGCTGCAGAAGAGACGCTGCTCGCGACCAAAGCACCGGTGAGCAGCCTGGCCCCAGCAGACATTTTTGAGGTCTGATTAGAAGACGACCTCGATTATAAGACGAGGGGTATTTTTCAGAGCGTTTGCTCTGGAAAAAACCTCGTCTTATAATCGAGCAAATACGGTATTTGAGCCTGAGACTAGCTTAGCGCACCAACAGTTTTTCTTTTCCCTGTTAGCATTTTTTTATATTTAACCACAACAATTAATATATTAGACATCAGAGAAGCATGCCACTTGCTGTTACACAGTTAAATTATTGCCTGTCAAGAATACTGACTATAGACTCAGGATAATCAGAGTATGGTGTTTTTACATACATGTTTAGTGTCCTTATTAATTATCACTAGTTACCATTGCATTCCTGAATAACATATTAATGATTAATGACACTGCGGCTTAGGAAAAGCTACTGTTAAGAATACCGGATGAGGTCCAGCAACACTCTTGTTGCTGATATAAAGAAAAAAAGTGTTCTCAGTGTTTTCCTCTGGTTCTCAAATAATTGGGACAGAACTGTCTAGTAAGATCAGCTTGGCCATTCAGTCTCCAACAAAATCAATGGAGATGACACAAAACTCATGGGAGTCAATAGATGGAAAATCACAGAACACTACCACAACCCTTAAACTTTTTCCGTAAAATCACCTGCTGCTAAATCTGGGGAACAGGGCATATACTCAACAAGCTTATATCTTTGTACGTGTGATAAAGAACATGCTCAGAATCCTTGATAAAGAGATGTGTTTACTGGAATTAGAAAACAGTATAATGAGTGAGTGAGTGAGTATCAATATGGACAAACCTTTACTAAATCTATGGTGTTCTATAAATAATACAAAAGTAAGGCATTAGCCAATAATAAAACATTATAGAATAAAAAAACCTAGCACCCTAATAAATGCTTATGTAAGTGTTAAAACTATACATAATTTTCAGAAAACATATCAGGAAACATATAGAAGCCCTATGCCAATTTAAGTCCTATACTGCTACTTAAAGCAAAGATTACAACATTGTTCTGCATTGTAGAATCACTTATTTTGTCTAAAATTTAGCTCCCTAGGACTTTTCATCATTACGTGTGTCATACATGAATAGGATCATTTTGATGGATGGTCCTCAACGTGGGATTTGGAAGACAAACTGAGTGACAGTGACCTGCCAAGCCATTAATTGGTAATGTGCCTGATGGAATGAACATTTCCCAGTGTCTTAATTTGTTCAGTGGAATGAAAACACCAAATCAGAAATGTCTTTGGGATAAAAAAATCTGTTCTTATCGTGTTAATGCTAAGAAGACAAGAACTGTTCAAAGGTCTTTCATAGATTAGGAGGTAATTAAAAACAACATCTATCTAGCTGTAAATTCTTTTTTTTAACTAGTTTTCTTAAAAACCTTGTTATGTTTTATAAAAGTTTCTAAAGTAACTGGGTATTATGTGAAGAGAGTGTTAACTAGTATTGTACATGCTGATTCAGATAGATTTGTGTTGAAAGAGAGGTGTAAACACTAATCTTAGTTGTTATTTTCATCAAGAAATGTACATTTTACATCTGCAAGAATACATGAATAATGAAAAATTAATTGACCCTATTGCATGTCTTTCAAACAACCGCTATATTTGCCCTAAAAACTTTTGATGGTTGGCTGCAAAAGAGCGGAGTCTACGGGTACACCCAGAATGGAGGAATGGGGGAGAGGGTGTTCCCAGAGGCTCCGCTCTTTTACAGAACTTCACCAGAAGGCTAGAATTATGAAGACGGATTTGTGGAGAAAGAAAAGTGTTTCTGCACCTCTCTTTCTCAGCGAATCTGTTATTCTGGTCTCTCGTGCACTTTCGCAAAAGGGCAGAGCCACAGGGACAGCCTCTGCCCCACAAATCCGAAGTTTACCAGGAGGCCAGGTTCCAACATACGAACAAGGAAGACCCTCGAAGCAGTAGACAGGAAGAGGCAAGAGAGAAGAAGTGGCGCTGCAAGGAAGGAGGCAGGGACAGGGAAGCAGTCAGAGAAGCAGGTAGGGAGACATTCAGAGAGATCGCGAGGGATAATAATTGAGAATGTGAGAAAAGATGAATAAGAGTGTGAGAGAGAGCATGAGAGAGTGAATGAGGATGAGAGGTTTCTGAATATAAAAAGCCCTCCAAATTTTCTGAAAGGGCAGAAAAAAATCTGTTGTCCGAAAACGCATTGACCAACAACGAAAGTAAAAGTTTGCCCAATTGTTTTTTGTCCAATTATCTAAGTTTAGTATTAACCCTAAAAATAAATGGTAAAAAAATGTTACTGTATGCAACTAAACTTGCAATTTCAATACACGTTGTACAGGTGCTTATGACATGCAGATGTCCATATGTATACTGTAGATGTGGCAGCATGTACAATGCAATATTAAGGCATATGCAAATGCACAGTTTGTGGGTCAATAAGGACACAATGCTAGAGGTTTCTAGTTCCTAAAAATGTCTTTACTTACTAATATTTACTGACATATAGTCAGGGTGGTGAGGTATGGATGTAAGCGTATTCTTACATGTACAGTATCTCACAAAAGTGAGTACACTCCTCACATTTTTGAAAATATTTTATTATATACACTGAAGAAATGACACTCTGCTACAATGTAAAGTAGTGAGTGTGCAGCCTGTATAACACTGTCAATTTGCTGTCCCCTCAAAATAACTCAAGACACAGCCATTAATGTCTAACACCTTGGCAACAAAAGTTCAATGTCCAAATTTGGCCGAATTAGCCATTTCCCCTTCCCGGTGTCATTTGACAAGGTGTCAGGTGCGAATGGGGAACAGGTTTGTTAAATTTGGTGTTATCGCTCTCCCACTCTCTCATACTGGAAGTTCAACATGGCCCCTCATGGCAAAAAACTGTCTGAGGATCTGAAAATAAGAATTGTTGCTCTACATAAAGATGGCCTAGGCTATAAAAAGATTGCCAAGACTCTGAAACTGAGCTGCAGCACGGTGGGCAAGACCATACAACGGTTTCACAGGACAGGTTCCACTCAGAACAGGCCTCACAATGGTCGAACAAAGAAGTTGAGTGCACGTGCAACGTCATATCCAGAAGTTGTCTTTGGGAAAAAGATGTATGAGTGCTGCCAGCATTGCTGTAGAGGTTGAAGGGGTGGGGGGTCAGCCTGTCAGTGCTCAGACAATAAGCCTCACACTGCATCAAATTGGTCTGCATGGCTGTCGCCCCAGAAGGAAGCCTCTTTTAAAGATGATGCACAAGAAAGACCGCAAACAGTTTGCTGAAGACAAGCAGACTAAGGACATGGATTTCTGGAACCATGTCCTGTGATCCAATGAGACCAAGATAAACTTATTTGGTTCAGATGGTGTCAAGCGTGTGTGGCGGCAACCAGGTGAGGAGTACCAAGACAAGTGTGTCTTGCCTACAGTCAAGCAGGGTGGTGGGAGTGACATGGTCTGGGCCTGCATGAGTGGTGCGGGCACTGGGGAGCTACAGTTCATTGAGGGAACCATGAATGCCAACATGTACTGTGACATACTGAAGCAGAGCATTATCCCCTCCCTTCAGAGACTGGGCTGCAGATCAGTATTCCAACATGATAACGGCCCCAAACTCCATGCCCAAGTGGGTTAAGGCAGTGCTGGAAAATAATGGTGACCACACAAAATATTGACACTTTGGGCCCAATTTGGACATTTCCACTTAGGGGTGTACTCACTTTTGTTGTCAAGGTGTTAGACATTAATGACTGTGTGTTGAGTTATTTTGAGGGGACAGCAAATTGACACTGTTATACAGGCTGTACACTCACTACTTTACATTGTAGCAGAGAGTCATTTCTTCAGTGCTGTCACATGAAAAGATATAATAGAATATTTACAAAAATGTGAGGGATGTACTCACTTTTGTGAGATACTGTATATAACATATATTCTCTTTTATTTATTTATGGATGTGAGTGATAGATCCTTAAAATTATAATAATACAATTGTACTAGTTCAAGTGAAGAGCCACAAAATCAGTATCATTATTAAGATTTATTTAGCATAAGAATTATAATTTGGTTTGTATTAGGAAAAAATGGCTGTAGAATCAATGTAATATATCTATCTATCTAGATAGATAGATAGATAGATAGATGGATATATTACATTGATTCTACAGCCATATATATGATTTAAACCCTATTTGCTCGATTATAAGACAAAGTTTTTTCAGAGCAAATGCTCTGACTATGTGTCTGACTATGAGATCTTAGGATTCAGATCCCCCGCAGCGCTGCAGGGTACCTGGATCCTCCTGTTTCATGCCCCCCATTTAAACCCCCAAACTTACCAGTGCGTCTGACTTCCTGGTGTAGTCAGAGCAGCCGGTAGACGTCTACGCGATTCTCGTATGCAACTTCCGCTGCAGCCGGAAGGAGGTGCGGTTAGCAGCGGGGGTTGTCTGCGTCCATCGCGCAGACCTTCCCTGGCTGTCAGAGATCAGAGTTCCCTGTTTTCTTTAAGGAACCACTTAGGACCACATTTTTAGGAACCACTTTGGACCACACTGACAAGGTGTGACTTTCTAAATATGTCTTAAAGTATAACCCAACACTTTCCACTGGACTAGAATATCGATTTTTATTGGTACATATTTATAAATACATATATTTTCTATTTCATTATTTTTTTGGTAGAATGATTTAAATGAGAAAACAAGAAACTATTTAATGAAATATTGAACAAGCAATTTACATCCAGGCACTAAATTCAGTGGCAAAGGGATCACCAAACCAAGACTAAATTAAAACTGGCAATAAAAAATAACATTTTTTATAATATTCAATACAAAAATAATAAAAGAAATATATTAATATTTGTTAGATTTATTAGATGCTATAGGAGCACATTCAGTTCAACACCAAGTTATATGAAAGTACATAATAATAAGTAACATATATATGGAAAAATTTGGAAGCAAGCAATAGAATATGGCATTAAAGTCTACTATTGATATTTAGAATCAGAGGTTTTTTCATGCCAGTTCTGAAATCTGCAGTTATGATAATTTGCTTATTAGTAGACTGAAATCTACAATTATGGATTAAGAATAACCTTTACTATGTTCATTACTGCTTAATTTGCTGTCCCTGGCTCCCTATACCACCCTTATTCTTGCCACATTTTTCTTGGTAGGAAACTCACATCTATACACTGGTTATTTAAATAGAAAATCAGGATCAAATCGTTCAATCTAACCAAACTATATATGTTTATCTTATCTCATTATTTTCTATAGATGGTCCAATTTATCAATACAGTTAATCTTGCAAATAGTCTTCACATACCCTGTGCTCACATTTAGTATATACTCTGCAGCTGATTAGGCAGGGGAGGTCTGACAAGAGGGACAGGGGTCAATAGCTCCCTGCGCAAGGGAGGGTTGGCACCTTCTGGCACGGGGGAGACAAGTAAAGCTAAATGACACATGCTAAGACACATACAGATTCTTACACTAACATACACTTACTTACTAACGTACACATTCCCTCTCACTTGCACCCTTTCACATCCAACTTACACATACATATCTATGCTAACACACAAGCATTTACATATACACATTCATGCTCACATACAATTATTAATTCATGTTAACACATAAACTTATATACACATTCTCATTCTATCATACATACAGAGAAGGAAAAAAATATTTGATCCCCTGATGATTTTGTACATTTGCCCACTGAGAAAGACATGATCAGTCTATAATTTGAATGGTAGGTTTACAGAATAACAAAGAAAATCCAGAATAACGCATTTCAAATAAGTTATAAATTGATGTATTGAAGTATTTGATCAAATACAAGTAAAAGACCATCGCCAAGCAGCTTGGTGAGAAGGTGACAACAGTTGGTGCGATTATTTGCAAATGGAAGAAACACAAAATAACTGTCAATCTCCATCGGTCTGGGGCTCCATGCAAGAGATCTCGCATCGTGGAGTTTCAATAATCATGAGAATGGTGAGGAATCAGCCCAGAACTACACTCAAGGCAGCTGGGGCCATAGTTACCAAGAAAACAAATAGTAACACACTATGCCGAGAAGGACTGAAATCATGTGGCACCCCTGCTCAAGAAAGCACATGTACAGGCCTGTCTGAAGTTAGCCAATGAACATCTAAATGGTTCAGAGGAGAACTGGGTAAAAGTGTTGTGGTCAGATGGGACCAAAATCGAGCTATTTGGCATTAACTCAACTTGCCGTGTACTAGGTGTGCAAGCACCTAGTAATAAAGCTGAGAACAAGGTAAGAGAGTTAACAGAGAGAGACATTAGACTTATAAACTGGTCGAACCTCTTTTGGCAGCAATAAACTCAAACAAGCTATTGTAACCCTTTCCAGCTTTTTGCATATCAACAATTCGTGATTGTAAGTGTTTGTTTTGATTGTAAACGCAAAACTCAAAAATGTTTAATTGTTTGTCAAAGTAGCTCTAATACATACTGATTAAACCCCAGGTTTGCCGACTTCTGACTCCAATTAGTTTTTATTGAAATGATTAGATAAGGGGTTCACATACCCACACTGTTAATGTTTGAATGGTGTATTCAGTATAGACAAGGCAATAAAATATTGTATTTGTTCGTTATTGTAACCTATATAAAGGTCATATCATAGACACATTTATACATAAATGCCGGTAATTCCAAAGATTTCACTTGCTTTTTTTCCAACTGAAGTAGCAGCCAGTGTTAGAAGTGTCAGACAGTCAGTGACATTGTCAGTGTTAGACTCAGCTGAGACTACTATTTTTTATTTTATTGTCCTATTGGGACTGCAGCATAAGACTTTTTTTTTATTTAATAACTGATTATTTAAGGGCTTTTTTTAATTCTAAAATTAGCAGCCGTTTCAAATACTGTTAATGAGTTGTGTTTCAATAATACACTTACACTACCAGCAAAGCCTCATATTTCAGTAAAGCATAAATGAATTTGTGTGAGTTAATAAGGCAGGCCAAAGCAATGTACTGTGCATGTGCTGTGTTGTCCAGTGGTCCTTCATCTGTATGTCTTGTGTTTCAAGTGACTTTTTGTATTGTTCTGGTTTGTGGTTTGACAAATCAAGCTATTATTCATATATATATATATATATATATACACATATATATATAGTCCTCCCAAGGGCTCAAAAGTAATTGAACAAACTAACATAATCATGAAAAAATGATTCTTAATAATTGGTTTAAAAAAATAATTTGCAGTGAATGACTGCCTAAAGCTGGAACCTATAAACAATTATGGGGTTCTTCCCTAGTGATGTTTTGCCGAGCATTTAATGCAGCCATCTTAAGATGCTGATTGCTTGTGAGTCTTTCTCCCTTCAGTTTTGTTGTAAACAAGTGAGGTCAGGTGATGTTTGTGTTATTGTCTATCTGTAAAGCCATGTGCTATTAGTTTTGTAGCATTTGGGTGAATCTGAACTGATAGCTTTGCCCTATACACTTCAGATATAATTCTGCTGCTTCAGTCAGCAGTCATGTTATCAACAAACACTAATGACCTAGTTCCGTTGACTTCCATATTTGCCAATGCTTTAAGACTGCCTCCACCATGTTTCACAGATGATGATTCATACTTTTTTCATTCATCTTCTGGTATAGGTTAATCTATAGATTTCATCTGCCCAAAGAAAACTTTCCAGTACGGAAAAGGCATTTTTGTATGTGGTGCATTTGGTGAAGTCCTCTCCCTCGATTGGAAACTGTTGTGAAACTGTTCTCTACTTTGTTTGGTTTGAATGATTGCTATAAATTTCAGATGAGTGTTAGAAATCAAGGTTTGAAATGTCAGAATTTGAGTACACGTATTAAGTTGGTCCACCTTACAATATCAAAAGCCTTCTCAGTGTCTAAACTAAGAAAAATTCTGTAGACAGCAGGCTGTGAAGTTTGAAAGGCTACTACTGCTTAAAGTACGGTGTAAACGCTCACCATTTGCCAGCCCCTTACAAAATCAAATAGCAGTGAGACAAAGAAACTTTGTAACCTGCTATGATTTTGGTAATGTCATAAGGGAGATTGGTTCATATGATTAGACCTCTGTCTGATGTTTCCTAGGTTTGCTGATAAGAATAATTGTTGCTGCCGTTAAGAGAGCATGAACCTCCTGTTGAGTGCCAAAAGAAAATTGGTGAGGAGGAAGAAGAGTTTAGTCTCCCTCCCTCTCGCCTTGCACAGAAAACTGCTGTCAGCGCAGCTCCCACTCGCTATGTGAGCAGCCGTGCTACTACTGTGGGCTCATGTAACATTACGTTACCCGGATGGCACCATTTTGCCCTATACAAAGAATGAATATAACTGCAACACAGTACATGAAAATAATAACGTAGTCCTCCTGGGTTTTTCTTCTGTGTGATTGACTATTTATTAAAGTTTTGCATTTGGATGGATGAAGAATATTGTCCAGTTTAACGGTTGACCAAAAAATCCACATTCTTTTACATTGTTCATTCAATTGTTCAGAATACTTATTGTATAATCTAACGAGTGTTTTTAACACTAGACCTTTTTATATGTTTCTATATATTATTGCATTTGTTTTGGGAACTAATGGTTTCGTGATTTGGGCTTTTACTATTTTTGGATGAAGTAAAATATTTATTTATTATAGGGATCAGGTTATTTCATAAGGATCCTTGTAAAGTAGACCCATTCTTTTTTAAAAGTAGCATTGAAGATGGAATTTAATTAGTTTCCTAACTAACCATAGAACTTTCAGTACAACAAGGCAACACATTTCTTTCCATTCCTTACACACCAGTCAAGGAACAGAAAGCGTTAAGATGTGTCAAGAATATTCCAATGGATGATGATTAAGAACAAGATAGCATAGTGATGTTCTTTGTTGGACAAAATTGTTAGCTGATTAATTAAACTGTATTTATTATTGTTTTTTTAGTATTTTACAGATAGTCTGCAGAGGTTTTCAACAGATGCCAAGAAGCACTCAGCTTTGCAGTTTATTATATACAGAATTTTCGAAGCACTATATTGCTTGCAACCTTGAAATGTGTGTACTTACTTTTCATATTTTAGGTTGTGCCGATATGCCGAGTATTGCAAACATCAAGATAAGTGTACACTGGCGTAACTACAGGGTTCGCAGCGGTCACAGCTGTGATAGGGCCTCTGCATCTAGGGCGCAGGGTGTGACCCCTTCTTCCTGCCTCCCCGTGTCGGTTCAAAATAGTTTAGAAAGAGTACTTTCGTTCTGGACTGCACATCTCACGGGGAAACATCACATGACCCCGTAGTGAAAACTAGGTTGCTTGCACACTGTGGGGTGCAGCCAGAGAGAAAGCTGCAGGGGCGGCGAGAGGTAAGCGGGACAGGAGGTGGGACATATTTATACCTGTTTTTATATATGTATGTATGCCTGTATGTATGTTTACTTGTGTGTGTGAGCATGGATGTGTACTTGTATGTGTGAGCACGGGTGTTTAATTGTGTGAGCATGGATGAGTAATTGTGTGTGAGCATGGATGAGATGGGATGAGATAGAGATGGAATGAGATGGAGTGTGCATGAGTAAGTGTGTGTAATTTATAGGCGAGGCCAAGGAGAATTTTTTAAAATAACTATATAGGTATACTTGTACTGTTACTTGAAAGATATGTAAAAAAAATATATAAATATATATATATATATAATATATAATTCTAAACATAACATTGCAACTGAAAAAGAACAAATTTAACACGTGACACAGTAAGTTTTTCCTAGAGTAAAGAAAATGATTATCTTTATATGGAAGTGCTTTTTGATGAGTATTGATCTGAAATACCCAATGGTATACAATAAGACCAGATATAACATAAACTAGAATCGGTAGATATCCCTGACATTTATTGCGATGAAGGAAAAAAAAAACAGATATAGGTTCCATTTTATTCCACTACACTACTGCTTCTTTACACTGTATCAGTAATTATCTCTTTCCTTCCACCGACACTGACCAAACTGCTGAAATACTACTGTTTCTCTTTCGTGGAAGGTAAACTGACATTTCTATTCCCATCAATCTGACATCAGAATAATAGATCATTGTGAGAGTCACTCTGACAGTATTTATATGCATTGGGATTAGAAGACTTGAGAGGATTCTGCAGCAGCTGAGCACTCCACACTGCCTCAGGCTTTCATTTTAAACCAGTGAACTTGGGAATTGAACCAACAATCTTCAGCTCACTGAGCTAACAGGATATAATTTTAATGTTTTTTTTCTATCATATTTTTTTTTTCTGTAAAAAAGCATCATGGCTTATCTTAAAATTTACCCTATAATGTGATGCTTTAACAACATTTTTAATAAGTAACTTTCACTTCTGCCTTCTGCTAGTGTTTCCTGGGTTTATCATATTTTGGTATGGATGCAAGATTGCTTCCTAGGCTGAAAAAATACCAACAATCTTTTTTTTTTTGAGAACCCCAAGGCATAAAACTAACTTGCATATAATTGTTAGTTATTTTAGCCACAAACCGCTGGCTTATTTAATACACGCCTCTAGACAATTCATATTTAGATTTTTTGTTTCATAGGCTTGTGATAATTTTGAGTGAGATCACTGAATCGGCATCTTTTACTTTTCAGTGCCAATATCAAGTGTTACAGTCATGTTTAAAAGAAAGTACACCCTCTCTGCATTCTATGGTTTTACATATCAGGACATAATAAGAATCATCCATTCTTTAGCAGGCCTAAACATTAGGCAAATACATCTACAAAGACATCCTGGAGTATTTTTTGAGTCTGTTGTTAGCTAATTCTTTTTGTTATTACTGTTATACATCTGTCATACCGTGCTCTTTGACACAATGGCAGTATATTGGCATATTCTCCGTATCTGATGTTATGCTATGTTTCTTGCTCCTTCTGGAGTCTTCCAGACCCTAGTATGCTTACCAATATTGCTTTGTTTTGGCAAACCACTGTTTTACTGTAATGGCATGGGAGGTGCTGCCCATACCTTATTCATGCATACACTGTAATTTCTCTTTATGCATACCCTGAATAAACAGAGATTTGAATTAAAAAAATAGGCAAATACAACTGCAGATGAACACCACAAGACATATTAGACCGTCTACTCCATTTTGGCTTTATCTTTCCTGAATAAATCATGACACCTCGTAAAGTGTTATTGTTCATCTGAGGTTTTACGGGGGACGTTTGAAAAGTTTGCACACTTTTATATTTTCTTTGGAAATAGTGAAGGTGGGAGTAGTAATTGGTTGTTTCTTAGAGCGTCATGTGACTAGTTCTGTCTGGCAAGCAGGCTGACCTTGCAGTTTAGTATCCCTGGGGTGAAGATGGCTGTGAAACGTATAAACTGCACCAAAGAGAAGCAGCATTCCGTTGTCTACACAGCATCACAGGGGTTAACGGGAGCGGAAATCCGTAGGTTGGCCGTCAGGAGTTAAAGGGCCGTGCTAGTGAGTTTATTGGTCACCTGCAAGGTAGGCTAGATGGGGAAAGGACCAGGGAGATTAGTAAAGGAAGACGAACACAAAGATTCTTCGTGTTGTGTGTCTTCGTATATATTTTGCCGCCGCCATGTTCGTATGTTCAGTACTCGGGCTGAACAACGAAAACGCACCCTTCGTGTTACTTTTCATGTTCGCCCGAATACGAATGCAAAAGTCTAATATTAACTAAAGTGAAAGTTTGAAAAAGATCTCTAGTTTCACCGCCTGGTTTCACTATTCATTATATAGGCCAACAATTGCAAGTTTCTCCGCCTGAAAAAGGGCTCAGCTGGACATGTTGAGGTGACTGAAGAAGTGTCACTGATTTAACTATACACCATACAAAAAGGCAGCAGAAGCTTTGTGGGGTTGACCCTTTGTATTGTATAGTAAAGTCAAGGAGCTGAAACCAAAACTCTTGCAAACTCTCTTGTCAATCAGGGCCAGATTAACAAAGAAGCACACGGAGCTATGTGTCTGAGATGTTCCACTGTTGCTGTAACCTGTGCTTTCATGAAAAATATATGACGGCCTGGAACATCATGAAGAAAGTAGTAGTGTGCACTGCCGCTGCAGGGGACTGCCTCACAATCAAGGTAGTCCTTGGGAACCACCATTCATGATCCCAAGTCTTGCGCAATTATGAATGAATCACGTTCTGAATGAATACATAGTTAATGTGAGTGCTGATGATTGGTCAAAGACCAATCCACAGCCTCAGTGAAGTGAAAAAATAATATTAAAAATAGTTATTCAGTGGCAGGTTGGACCGCTGTAAATGGGGGGTTCCCAGTGCAGCGGACTGTCTTGTACCCGTGACAGTCCTCGGGAACAGCCATTAACCGTCCATTGCCAGATGTCTTGTACAATCACGCAAGACTTCCTTTATGAAGTCATGCAATAACTTAGCTCCATGTAAAGTGTGTGCTCCTGATCGGTCAGAGATTGATCAGGCGCCTCATAAAAGTTAAAACAACAAAACAAGTAAAAGCATAAAATAAAAGTTTTTTTTTTTTTTAAAAACCCTACTGCCATACAAGGGATAAGACATTATGGCACAGCCAGTCACCCCCCACCTGCAAAAAAATATTACAAGTTACACAAAACAAAATACACAAAAAACCCACAAATAATAAAAATAGGAAAAAATACCCTATACCAACATATTACAACTCCCATTACCCTCAGCCAAGCTGATGATAGGGGTGATGGGAGTTGTGGGCCACAGAAGCGAGCATGCAATTTAGGGCGCCAGTTTTTAAGTAGGATGTTATAGATCTGGAGAAACTGGAGACTAGAAAAACTGAAATTGTTTTCACTTGAAAAGAGACATCTAAGAGGGAATCTGATCACATTGTACAAATTCATACAAGCTCAGTAGAAACAGCTCTCTAGTGATCTATTCACCAGGAGGGCTCTACAAAAGACACGGAGTCATCAGTTGAGACTTGAGGAAAGGAAATTTCAGCATCAGCATAAGAAAGGGGAACTGTTGTATTATCAAACTCTGGATATTTTTTAAAAAGGTCTGGATGCTTTCCTGGTTAAACATAACATAAATGGATACAACTGTTAAAAGGACATTAGAAAGTTGAACCAGGGAGTAATCTGATTGCCACTATGGAATCAAGAAGGATTTTTTTTCCTTGTTGTGGCATACTTGGTAAATCCCCCAAGTAGGGTTTTTTGCCTTCTTTTAGTTCAACTTTAGAACTGCTACAGTCAGAAACTTTAGCTGATCATCCATTGAAAGCCAAAGAGGGACTTTAATATGCTACCTCTATCCAGTTTAGGAATATTTTTCATTACCTCTGGGAGTCCCATGCCTTTCAAATTATCTAAATTGGGTCTACCCTAAATTACATTCAGAAGTATACAAAGTCTTACTACAGATCATTTCCCTGTATTAGAATATGTATTGTACTAACACACTCCAATACCTTAAGATATTGGAAGATAAAATGAAAACACTATTATTAAGTACTAGTTAAAATAAATACCTATATGTAAAACATAGCAAAACCATGAGACACCAGCATTGACTGACTGTCCAGAGACTAGATGACTTTTTTTCCTCTTAGAAAATAACTACAGGTGCTAACAGCAAAATATATAAGTTCTTAAAAATAAGCTGTCTTCTAGATAACTTGGTTGTGGCATACAGGTCTGCCCCTCGCCAGAATTGGCAATGTAACACACCGCACTGAAATGATTAAAAAAATGTATTGCTTTATACGCGCTCTCTAGGCACGGCTACAAACAAACAGAAGGAAAAACAAAATTTTGAAAAGGATGGAGCTCCCTGTTTGTAAGAAAACTGGGGAGGATGTGCCTGGAGGCTACGCCATTTTACAAATGTCAACTGATAGCCCAGAATAATAGAGAGATTAGCTTGGGGGAAAAAAGCATTTCTGCACTCAGGGGCGTAACTAGAAACTTCAGGGCCTCGGTGCGAGAATCTGTTAAGGGCCCCCCCACCTCATCGCTCCTTTCTCCTACGTAATCTCCCTTCTCCTCTAACCCCTCCTTCTCAGGATCTGCCTCCTCATTCCTAACCCCCGTTCTCAGGGATCTCTTCCTCCTTCCTAGATCCTTCCAGGATTTCTCCTCCATCATTCCGCTAACTCCGCTTCTCAGGTATCTCTCCTCTCCTCCTAACCGCCCTATCCTTAGGATCTGCCCCTTTCTCTATACCCTCTCTCAGATATCTAAACCTGCCCCCGGTTCGATCTTACCTTCAACTCTGTTGACGGTCATATGCCGCGCCTTCAGCGTGATTGCGCAGCACCGAGGACAAACGACTATACTCTTCACACAGCGAGTTGAGCGCTGCAGGCAGGCGGCCGGTCGGCCGAGGCAGAGGATCCTGGATTTCTGTGCAGCAGGGGCGGTCCCAAGAGTTGAGAGCGGGTCGTTTCCAGCAACGCTAACCTTCCTTGGGCCCGCCTGCTGGCAGACTTCCCAGGCCGGTCGCAGTTGCGTTACGGCCTGCGAAACCCGGGTAGTTCCGCACTGTCGCTATCTTTTCTTTCTCCGCTGGATCTTATGTGCTTATTTATTCTGGTCTCTTCTCGATTCTGCCAATACGGGAGGAGCCTGGGCAGGCTTCTTGCAATTCTTATCTTCTATTTTCTACCAGGAGCCACTTATCTAAATTCCTATTGACTCTAAGTCCACAAGTTGGATGCGTTCAGGGACAATACAGCTGAATCATATTGGCCTCCCTTATCCATTTTCATTTCTTTTATCCTTTACACATGTAATAATTGATTAGATTTCAGATTTCTTCCATAAGTTGAGTTGTGGCTTTGTACTATTTCTTTTAAGCTGTTGCATTGGGGAACATAACCTTTCCCTCTTTTTGTATACTTGGTTATCGTCTCCTGAATGGTTAACAATGGATGAGTATTGTCCAGGAAGCACGTTTTTTGCTGAGATTGTTATTGCTTCGTTTTCATTTGTTTCTTTGAGGGTCCATCTTTGTTTTCAGAGATTCATACAAATTCATAAAATTGTCAAATTTTATTACAATTAAAATTGATATTCGTACAAGTAGAGTGGAAGACAGAGCAGAGAGAAACATATAGAAGGGCAGGGCAAGCCACACAAGAAGTAATAACTGACCTAAAACAAGATTTCTCATACTGTCACTCTTTCATAACCTAGCTGTCTGCAGTTCCCTATTCCTCATCTTCTGGATGTCTGTCATTATCCACTCTGACAGCATTTTTATTACATGAAGCAAGTTGTCATGTTGATAGTTAAGCTATTCAACATTACAGAAAGGGTTAAAAACATATCTTGCCAGTCTACCTAGATATTTTAATATCTTAGAAATGACAGTTCATAAAGTCATGGGAACTTGGCCAGACCCCATTGTGAAACCAATTTCCAAAGCAGGAAAGGGAACCAGATATCCTGCCCTAGATGTCATAGAGGGGACCAAACAAAAGGAGGGGGTATTAGCTGTCTTGTAGCAGTAAATAGGACTTAGTGGTTTCAGGATGCAAAATGGGATGTGTAAATAAAATGAACAGAGGGGGGGAGGCTTGGGTAGTGGTTGGTTTCAGATGGTGGTTTGCAGAGAAGATATTTTTTAGGTTAGAAAAGGGGTAGGGTTATGTCTGTAGGAGGCCAGAGGGGGAAGGGATCAAGACAAAGGAATTTACTTCCCAAAGATAAACAACATTTGAAACACGGCCCCTAAAATACATATTTGGTATACATACGTAAATATACAAAAATACACTAAAATATGAGTAAACTTGCTTGCAGATCTTGCAAAGTCCAAATGATGTTGAAAACCTTTTTGATTCTTACAAGGGCCTCTCTTCAGAAGATGGTTTGTAGAGCGCTTGGGGCGCTTCAGGAAAGCTTTTTGATTTTTGCGAGGGCCTCTCTTCAGATGGTGGTTTGGATTAAAAAATTGCCATTGTGATCAGCAAGAAGGGCTCCATAGCCATGCATTGAAGATTACAAAAATTGCAATCAGCCAGTAGAGGGAGCAATGGGAGACCCCAGCAGGGTCTGGTGGGTGCCAGCAGTGACACATACACGAAGGGAATGCCCGATCATGCTATTAGGCATTACTTGAATGATAGTGTACCACAAGTGCCTTTAGACACCATCAATCGACAGCCTGATTTCCCATGTAGCAGCAGCAAGATACCCATGCTGCTGCAACAAGGTCAAGATATACCTGTACGTCCTAATGTGCTTCTTACCACAAGCTTTAGGGGTTTGCAGGTATATGCTAAAGGGACTCAAAGGATTAATATGCATACTTCAAAAATAAAGGTATCTTCCTTCGTGATCTGACATTTCTTGCTATTGATTGGCTGTTTGGAGGAATGTCCTCCCATTCAAATCAATGTTCATATTTATAAATTTCAAAAATATGTATAGGAGGTTAAACATATAGGATGAATATGTTGTAAGGGTTGACAATGTGCTCTACACAGTTATGGTAAACATGACAGAATTAGGTTACACCATGACATCATGAAAAGGGAATGTGTTATTTCTGATAGACAGGGCATGTTTGGTTTTCTATACATTGGTAATAACATGAGGGATTTCAGAAACCCAAAGTAATTAACATTTAAGCCAGGGCCTGAGAAACCTTAGATTCCAGGTCACAATGGAGACAAAGAATTCATTCCTGGCGCCTTGCTTCTTTGCAAAGAATTCCTTTCTAGTTTTCTAGTCTAGGTTTTTTCCATGTGGAAATGCTAACTAGCTCTAAGCCAGTTATGAAAGCTGGCCAGTAGACATGTGCAAACCGGCCAAAAAAAGTTAAGAAAAAAATTCCATTTGTTTTTGTAAAATTCGTTCTCTGGCACCCACATTCACAATCTCATTAACTTTCTGTCTCACACTTTCTAAATGTCTCCCTAGCTTCTCCACAGACCTTCTCAGCTTCCATGTCTCGCCGCTATACTTCTTCTCTAGCATCCTCATCATCTTCTACTTAAGTGCAAAACGCATCACTCTTCTGTTTCTTATTCTGCTGTGGTGTGTTTTACTCCATGTGAATATTATTAAATGCTTACAAGCATTGGATTGACACTTCAGGACTCCGTAGTTTTTTGTTGCTGATTGGTGTAAGCATGGTCCTCCTGCAGGAGACTGACGGACCTAGTGCCAGTTGCTACCACTTGCATGTACGTCAAGACTGCTGGGATCTCTATTGTATAATATTAAAATTAATGTCTATACATTAGTTAGGTATTTGTATTTATTATATACTCTATAATATACAGATAAACACATCACAGAGCAGAACTTCACATAATATAAATACAATGTATGATTTTTTTTCTCAATTTATTTATGTTTGGAACAATACTCTTATTTATTATTCACACATTACGTACTCATTTTGATCACTACCTATTTATTTCATTTATTACCATATATTGTTTTCCTTCCCGTTAGTACGTAGATCATACATCAATTTTTTATGTTTTAGAGAGTTGTTTTCCTTGCTAGATGTGGGAGGAGTAATAATTAATAATTATAGTTGTTTTATATAAAGCATGTCTTACAATGTGGTGATTATCTTATGATTAAGCACACAAGTGCGAAACGCGTCAATCTTCTTTTTCTTGTTCTGCTGTGGCGTGTTTTGCGCAATGTGGATATTATTAAATGCTTACAAGCATTGGATTGACACCTCAGGACTGTAGTTTTGTTTCTTTTTGTTGTTCTTACTAAATTCATAAATTCAGAAATTATACTTTTTACTAAAAATGAATGAATTTAATAGGATACCCAGTACCTATTAGTACCCAGTATTAATAGGATACCTGAGTTATGCATGTTACTGCCTTTGTAATTAAAGAAAGGTTATAAGGAGAGGAAAATGAAGGGAGACAAAAAAAACGAACGTACATGAAATAATTGGTGTCTGTTAATGTTAATTATTACTAATTGATATATACAATTTATTAATTTATACATTTTCATGTAAAATCCAATGCACACAATATGCCGTAAACTAGAACAACAAAACAAATCTGTTTACTCAATCCACCTGGAAAAATAACTATATAGAAAAAAAAATTAACATGGCTTGACAAAGACCTTAAGGTCGAAACGTTGCACTTGTTGAATTAAACACACCTCACTTAACTACTGGAGTGCTGAGCGACTTTATTTGTGATATTTTTGGGCGCTGGTGGAGCCCAGTTCGAGCACCAGAAATATAGGAGTGCTGTTCTACTATTTCTACATTGAAAAAAAATAACTATGATATAAACTAGGGTTAAAATATCTATAAAATAATAATATTATAACAAAGAAAATACATATACATTAAAATTATGCACAATTAAATGTCATAAAATGTCAAAAACAAACAACTAGAAAATTAATTCATTTCACAATGGTTGTTTATGTAGTTGTGAAAAAAGATAAGCAGTAATCTTACAATAATTACATTTTCTGTGCAGTGGAGGGTTCATTTCCACACATCAACCTCCATAAGTGTGCACAAAGTAGCCGTGTGCAAATGGGCCAAAAACAATTTGGACAAAGTTTTTGGCCCATTTGTTTTTGGGCAAAAAATTTCATTCTCTGCCCATTCGGTTTTGCTGCAAATATGCTATCTTTTACCTTCGACTGCATCTCCACTACATAACCCAGCGGGAACTTCTGACAAAATGACGGCACTTGCTGTAATGTTCTCTCCCTGACTCTCACTTCAAGCACTGTCATTTTCCTTTAACTTAAACTTGAGGTGGCACGTCTAATGAGGTCCTCTCCCCAATCCTCCAATCGAAAGCTCGTCATACCCAGTTCAATTTCAGGCAAATGACTGTGTTTGCGGTGACATCCTCTCCCACGATTGGAGGATCTGATAGAAGATAGCAGATTGAAGAGAATGGAGAAATTTAAAGATAGATGATGAACAAGATGCAGAAGCGGAGGTGTTCTGCAGAAGCAGAAGTGGTTGGCAGAGATTGTAGGGAAACATTTAGAGAGCATGAGAGTAAACAAAAAAAAGAGTGTGAGAGAGTGTGAGTAAGTGTAGGTCCACAAATTTTTTTTTAAGAGCCCTTTTTCCCCTGGCCTCGTTTTTGCAATCCATACGAATCGGAATGCACAAGTCTAGTACAAAGCCTAGTCAATATGGCAATACATAAATTATATTCCTGTCTGCACAGCAAGCTTTCAGTACTAATTATTATGAACAAAATAGCTTTCTTAATACAAAATGTGACACTATTGCATTTAGACAAGACAAAGTTAAAGCCAATATACTATTTAAAAGCCAACATACTGTGGAGAAACTCTGGCATCATGTGCAATCACACTTTTTATCAATATAGTATTGGCCTGGAGGGAGCATACACGTAAGGCCAGCATGACCAGACTGTCTGTCAATCACCCAATGAACCCCCCTTCCTGAGGTATAAGACCAATGGTGGGCCACTCTGTGGGCTGTATGCTAATTTTAGAATCACCCCCACCCAGAGATATTTATTGTCAGGACTCGGGTGATCAGGTCGGGTAGGAGCCCATGCGCAGGGGATACTTGGGGTTCAGTCTTTAACCCACAGTGCATGATTATGCAAACAGACACCACAAGTAGAAATCCGGGTAAAGTAGTGTATTTTATGTATATAACAGGATAGGGGTAATACAGTATAAGCAAGAAACGTATGGCAAAATAAAATACCGTGATAAGTCTTTTGGCAAGGGAGCCCGCTTGGAAGGGCACAAAAGGTACAATAGCAGGGAGTCCTCTTGGAAGGAGGCAATAGAAGGGAGTCCTCTTGG